>SCLG01000232.1:215965-234436 GCA_004367875.1 Oikopleura albicans
GAGTTTAAATTTTTGGTCGCGAAACAAAAAGGCCAAAAAATGGCAAAATCGGGCGCACTCTGAAAGTGATTGCATAAATTTTGAAAAATAAAATTATGTTTAACTAAAATTCCTATAACCCCCAAAGGTTGTAAGAATTACTCAGCCAAGACAAACACAAACTTTTCCCCGTAATTTAGAAACGGCAAAGAAGTGAAAAGGCGAGGGATACAAATTTGTATCCCTGCGGAGAACACGGGTTAAATGGCGATTCCACCTTTATTTCGAGAACCCAGGATAAGCACATTTTAGTGTTAATAATGTATGAAAATATGTTTTTTGCGCTTTATTTTGTATATATTTTTTTAATTTTAAGACTAAATAAGAATCAATGTTAAAATCAGCGAATCTAATTTGGCGCAATAATATTTTTCACGAAAAAAATGACCCTTGAAATCACTGCGATAGTACAAAGAACTGCAGTACAGGGCATTTTTCCTAATAAATGGTGTTCAGTTAAGTGCACAGGGTGTGTATTTAACACCGTAAAACTTGTAATAACATTTGAAAGTTCCAAACACCAATCGGGCTCTAACTTTGGTGAATTATCGTTAAGACGACATCAAACAAAAAAGTATTATTTTTTGTGGTTTTTTAAATGTCAAATACAAAAAAAAGAACATTTTTGAATAGAATCTGATTTTTGCATAAACGTTGTCATTGTTTTTATTCTAGGCGGACAAAATAGTAATTAGAGAATTTGTTACATATTATGGAAAAAAGCGGCACAACAATAGGTAAGATTTTACTTATTATAGGTCGGCTACACGCCTAATACAGTTGGTGTGATATCGAGTTGACACGTAACAAGTTGACAGTTTGAAACGACGTGACACTTTTTCGGAGTGGGCAAAAGTGACTAAACTAAGTGACAGTTTGGAATAAGTTGACAGTTTTTGTTGAAAAAAATCAGAAACAAAAGTGTCAACTCGTTGCTACACCAACTGTATACCCCCCTAAAATTTAACTTTAAGGAGGAGCGTCAACAGTATATTCTGAAAGTGTCCTTACGACCTTAACCGAACAAACATCTCAATGGGACTCATCACAGGGAGAAAGGAACGTTTTCAATAAAAATAATAAATGAAAAATAAGTTTTAACTCTCAGGGGAAAGGAGTTTTTGGGAACCCGTAGCCTACGGGCCGTAGGGGGAAATGTGTGTATATAAACACGCATTTAAAAAATTCACAATTATTCGCAATAATTCAAAAAACTGGTTAAGCCAAGTAGTAGAACTCGTCAAACTACGTCGATCTGACCATTCAGAAATTGATTTTGGCCACCAGGGCCCCCTAGAGAGCTGTTTGAAATCTCCAACCTACGCAAAAAATACCGTCAATGTAATTTTTTTCGAAAAGTTGAGGGAAGTCAATACCCGTTTTGCCATACGGGGCTTCTATATGCCTTAAATCGACGAAAAAACAAGTTGTGTGTCTATATACACGCACTTTCCCTGGGAGTTAAGTTAGTACGCAAAAAAATATTGCAAGTGAAAGGATGGCCGATTAAAGGTAGCTAAGCTCCCCGTCAATGATAAAGTACAGTAGGTGAGGTGACGAGTGGACATGGAACGAGTTGACAGTTTTTGACAAAAAATTTTTGACAACAAAAGTGTCAACTCGTTACCGACTGTAATATAAAATTTAACCAGCAAAAATATCTTAAATCTTAATTTTATGCATTTTTTAGATTTAATTACGAAAAGCTTAAATGAATAATTTACAAATTTTACATGCTTTTAATTCCAAATTAAATTTCTTGTTAAAAACAATGCGTTTCGGAACGAGTTGACAATTAACACGAACGTTATGAAAGTTTTTGACAAAAAAATCGGAAACGAAAGTGTTAACTCGTCACCTCTCCGACTGTAGTAAAAATAAAGTAGGTATTTTAATATATTAAAAAATCGCACTGCGTAAATTCTTTGGTTCTCCACCGCACAAGTTCGATTTATTTTTATTTGTATACCGTATGGGGACCCTCGGGCTGTGATGGTGACGTCAAAATAGCATTACAAATCATTGGAAAATTGCTCCAAGCCTCACAGTCTGAGAGTCCCATACGGTACATATTTTTTAACAAAAATTCAAAAAAGTTTCTATCAATAAAAGTGCTTCGACATCATATGCTAGCTTTTCGAATTCAAAAGCAAGTATTGAAACTGGAAGCGAATCCGAAAGCGATGCAGATGTCCTTTTTGTTAACAGGTATTATTTTTTGTTAACTTTGGCATTGTTAACAGCTCAATGCGTAACGTTTTCCTCGGTCTCACTTAAATAAATGTTTTAAGAAAATCTTACAAAAAAATTATACTAACAAGGCTCGGTATTTAGGCAATAATAAATTTTGAATTTATTTTTTCCTATAACTAGGCATTTTCGTATTGACATTCATCAGAAAAGCTCGGTCACAAATATTTACACCCTTACCAGTTATCTTGACACATTTGGAGCAAAAATTATCGAGATTTACAATTATTTTATCAAAAACTCTACTCGATTATCTAAACAAAATGTGACTATTTTAACACTTTTTGAGCAAAATTTGTTATGAAAACGCGTCAGGTTGTGTATATAAGGCCTTTGCTGACAACTGATACTTCTGATAGACCGCTCTGATTGGTTTAAAATAATCCCCGAAAAAATGTTACAGGGGGTCGCCAAATAAGATCGGTTTCGTGTTTAGATAACTCGACTTTTATTTGGCCATCCGACCCTTATTGGGCGAACTCAAAATAATCACATTTTTGTGCTTATTCTGTATGAAAATGTATTTCTTGCGTTTATTTTTTATTTAATTAATTTTAAAGACTAAATTAGAAGTTTAAAACAATTTAAATTAATTATGTCAATAAGCGGACGACAAAATAGTAAAAAAGAGCCGTAGGAATCAATGTTAAAATCAGCGACCCTTATTGGGCGCAATAATATTTTTCTCGGAAAAAAATGACTCTTATTAGGCGCGACCGACCCTTATTTGAGGGGCCCTTATTTGGCGACTCCCATGTATTTTATTATGAGAACTAGCAATAAAAATATTCAGTGCCCAACCAACAATGCGAAAACTTTCCCCCGTAGTCGAACTAGGCGCATGGAAAAACGCAAAATATGAAAGTTCGGGTGTCACAATAGAGGATGAAAATTCGGGCAACGAGGACCCAAATAGAACATCATTCGCCTCAATTGATCACGCCGAGATGGTCCGTCTGCGATTTGCGGCAAAACAAAAAGATCAAAGGGAACAGCGGGAAATACAGGATAGAGATGGAATATCAATCGTTTTTTGTGAAAATAAGGGTGTGGTGACATAATTGATGATAAATAATAATCCAACTTGTTTTACGAGAAAATGGGAAACTCTATTTAAAACCGCACCTTCTGACCAAAAAACATATTTTCCTTCAAGAACATCAAATCAAAATTTTTCTAAGGACGGGTCAATAGCGTTGTTTTCAAACGTGACAATGCTCACTCACGTAATAAAAAAACAGATTTTTTTTAAATCCCAGAGATAAGGTTTTTTGGAAACCAGGTATTTTGACAAGATTTATTCGATTTTTTATACATCTCCTGCGCAATTATCTTTCCACCAACTTTTTCAAAAATCGGAAAGATAACTGCACCGTTGAGAAGATAAGTGCAAAGTGTGTAGGCGGATTACCTGGAAAATTTTTCTCGAAAAAGCGGAAAGATAACTGCGCAGGGGGTGTAATGCAAAAAAAAATGAACGTCAAAATCACGTTCATTAATTGATTCCAACTAAAAATATTGACAAAAAAAAAACATATTTTTAGCCGTTTTCAAATTTTTTTCTCGGAGAAAATGACTTAGATGTTTTACTGAAAACTAATGGACGCTTTTAACGCCGAGTATTTTACTTTTATATATATTACTTTATAAATTTAAAAAAAGTTCAAAATTGAATATTATGGGTTCATCCGTCACCGAGTTAAATAACGATACTGATTTGTTAATTCGAAATCACAACTCATATTTGCTATTTTTACTTGAAAATAAATGCATATATCCAACTTCTCTGACAGCGAGAAAAAGAGAAAGAAACTGAAAAAGAAAGTAATTTCCAACGCACCACGTCAATCGAAAATAGCGCAATTCTTTCGGCGGCACGAATGGAGTCGGAGAAACCCAGTTTTGTTGAAAATTCAAATCATGCCCAAGTGAAGCCCACCGAGAGTAAAATTATTGAACGTCGAGAGCAGCCGCAAAATAAGAATAATAATAATAAACCGGCCGAGAAAAGAAAAGTTGACAAAATCGTGGAAATTAAATTTCCGAATAATGCAAAACCAGTCAAGGTTTGATATGTTTTTATAGTTTATAAGCTATAGTCTACCATTAAGCTCAGCATTTTTTTACAAAAATTCGAAAATTGCGTTTCATGAAAAACGACCGACCGGAGAAAGGAGTTCAAAATAAAAAGGGGGGAAATTGGTATTTTTATCATCTTAAAATATGCCGACACGGAATACTAGAAATTCTCAGCCGATTTTCATGAAACTCAACCGGTTGTCCATAACTAGGGGGCGCATCGTGAAAATTGATGGAAAATTGACCTATCAGACTTTTCTCGGAAATGGGTCCATTCTAGGGTTAAAAAATGTTCCGCATCTGATGCGACTAATTAAAAATTCATCCGACACTCCCTATTCCGGTAAATGCCGGAAATGATGATTTTTACCGGTAATTTGGCTGTAATAATAAGTTTTTTGATAGTTCCAAAAAACTCGCAAGGTCCGATTTATCCCATCCCCGGATTATCAAAGTCTCAAAGCTTTTCTTTCGTTAGGGCCATTTTTTCAACAGCCCACGATGCGCCCCTATCTATAACTTATTATTTTCGAATTATTGAAAAAATTGCGGAGATTAATGGTGGCTCTCATAATCAAATGACACTTTTTAACTCTCAGGGGGAAGGAGTTTTTGGAAACCCGTAGGTAATCTGTGTAAATAAACACGCACTTAAAAAATCACAAATTCACAAACTATTATAGTGTGTAATAATTGAAAAAACTGGTTAAGCCAAGTTATAGATCTCGTCAAACTACGCGTAGCTACGTCGATCTGACTATTCAGAAATTGATCTGGGCCACTAGGCCCCCCTAGAGAGCTGTTTGAAAGCTTCAACCTACGCAAAAACACCGTCAATCGAATTTTCTCCAAAAGTTGAGGCCCGTTTTTCCCCACGGGACCTCCATATGCCATAAATCGACGAAAAAAAACAAGTTGCGTGTCTATATACACGCACTTCCCCCTGGGAGTTAAGATCGACAAAATAATATTATAGCTTACTAAATATTTTTAGCAATTTGGCAAAGCAAAAGGGCTGGTTGACCCTCGCGACCTCCTTATAGACGTCACCCGACAAGACAACGGTAAAAATGCACATAATTTTTACCCACAATTTTTTATGCAATGCAAAGCATTTGATTTTTTACCGAATATTTATTTTTACTATTGGTGTAATTACCCGCTTTTGCAGCTTTAGATCCACATATTCAAAAAATAAAAACTCAAGACACATTCACAGCGCTTAAACAACAGGAAAAAACACTTATTGAAGAGAAGGAGGCAAATTTCCGAGACAGGTAAATTGTTTATGTCCGAAAACACTTGATCGTCTTTAACTCTTAGGGGGGAAGGAGTTTTTGGGAACCCGTAAGTCGAAAATGTGTGTAAATAAACACGCACTTAAAAAATTCACAATAATTCGCAAGAATTCAAAAAAAACTGAAGACTATTCAGAAATTGATTTGGGCCACCAGGGCCCCCTAGAGAGCTATTTGAAATCTCCAACCTACGCAAAAAATACCGTCAATCGAATTTTCTCGAACAGTTCCCCACCCAAATAGGTAACGATTTTTTTAGAACGAAATCGTTACCTATTTGGGTAGGGGACTGTACTCGATCTTTCCCCTTGGAAGTCTAACAGTTAACAAATAGTAATGTTCCATCAATCATGACATTTCATTATAAAGGGAGCCGCCAAACAAGGACCCCTCAAATAAGGGGCGCCTTCGCTAAAAAAGGGTCGTTGGCGCCAAATATGGGTCCCTTTTATTCGAGAAAAGGTTTATTGCTCGAAATAAGGAAATACTGAATTTGATGTACAAGACTTTGATGTAGAATTTCTCAAAGGGATTTAAAAGACGTCCAATTTTGACCACGGGCACACCCTAAATTAGCGTGGTAAAAATTTTACCGTAAAAATTTTACCGTAAAATATGATAATTAAGCGCAACAAACGTGATAACGGATGGTAAAGTACGCACGATTGATTTCACGAAACTTTATCAAGACGAAATGACGGCTCGAACAAATGCGTTAACAAAACTAGAAAAGGAATTCGAGCCCGACGTGATTGAAGAAGAACGCAAGTAGGTTGTTACAACTCAATTTCAAACGGCCAAAAAAACCCAAAAAAATGATAGGAATACACCGCTTGAGGGTTTATCAGGCCACTTTCGCCTTACAAAACCGGCCTGATAAACCCTCAAGCGGCCTGATAAACCCCAAGGGCGTGGGCGGGGGGTTTAAAATTTGGAAAACAAGGTGACCTGATAAGCACACGAGCGCGGAATTGCGCAATACAATTTTGCTTTATTTTAATAAAAGACCGGCCTGATAAGCGCACGAGCGGGCAAAGTGACCTGATAAAGGGGGGCCTGATAAACCCTCAGGCGGTGTATTTAATTTTTTTCATGTGTACAGTTTTGAAAGAGAAATTCAGTTTTACCAGTTTTGCCGGAAGTGGGATTTCAAATTGAATTAGTTATTTGCGTCGGTTTTTAGGGCTTTAAGCCTAGTTTTAGACGAAGAATCCTAATATGATATGGTCATATATACGGGTTTTTAAAATCACGAGTTTTTTTGCAGCGTCATCACCTTTTTTCTTTTTTAAATTCTCAAAGCCTTGCTTTCATGAAAAATTGCGTCATCCACCCTTTTTAAAAATGACTGACGCTATGAGAACTTTAAAAAATGACTTTTAACACCCTAAGCACAAGCCCAATCGTATTGGAACCAATATTGGCGTTATTATCTATGACGAAAATCCGGATATTCAAACGATGCAACGAACCAAATCATCAACGACAACCTACACAAACGGAACGATGACTAGGACTGTTAACCAAATGTAGATTTCGTAAGTCACGGAAACAAGGGTCAATTATCTTGTTTCCAAATCCACATATAAAATATTTAAGAGGACGGTTTGTGCAAATTTGCACGTTTGTCCACTTACGGATTAAATGTGACGTGGGACCCTTAGACTAACAGCCTTAGGAGTTAAAGTTTTAACTATTGGTCGGTTGAAACAATACGTGAAAATTTCAGATTGTAGAGCCTAATTTAGCGTAAAAAGGTCAAAACCGACAATTTGGACTGTCTTGTCACTGAAAACCGATATTTTAAGCAAAAGTACCGATTATTACCGGTAATACCACGGTTTTGTTGCAAAAAAATATCTTATCGTACTCTCCAGGTCAAACTGCTGTAAAAAAGTTGTCTTTGCCGGTTATGTGTAAACTAGGAACGACAAAACCGTTTTACCGGTGAAATTTCCGGTCAACTTCAATAGCGAACTACGGAATTCGGAATCAGTGAGTCAAACTGAGTCGAATACAACTTAAATCCTGTGAAAAGCTTGCTGGTGTGACGTGATAGCCATGGCTAGCCATATCCGAGCATACCTGACTATAGGTTAATAATTAACCGTTAATTAACTCCCAGAGGGAAGTGCGTGTATATAGACACACAACTTGTTTTTTTCGACGATTTAAGGCATATGGAGGCCCCGTAGGACAAAACGGGTATTGCTGACCCCTCTCTCAACTTTTCGATAAAATTCGATTGACGGTGTTTTGCGTAGGTTGGAGATTTCAAACAGCTCTCTAGGGGGCCCTGGTGGCCCGAATCAATTTCTGAACAGTCAGATCGACGTAGTTTGACGAGCTCTACAACTTGGCTATACTAGTTTTAGAATTATTGTTCACTAGTTTTTCCCTTACGGGTTCCCAAAACCTGCTTCCCCTGAGAGTTAACGGATCAATTTTTTCGATGATTTGAGTAACACCGTAAGACCACTTATCACCAATGAGACAATTCCACGAAATTCACCTTTTATCGAAGAAATAAAAAATCACGAAGATAGAACGCAAGGGGTCCTCTCGTATATTTATCGCGTGGCCCTCTGTATTTGGAATTTTGTGATGTTTAGTATCGGAATAACGATGATCGTTGTGGGCGCATGGGCTTTACTGAAATTAAGACTAGACATCGTCAAGGATCCCCTGGGAATTACGTCCGAGCCGTTATTTATCATAATTGTGATTGGCTGCTTAATGACGCTTATATCGTTCCAGGGGGCGTTTGGGTTCTTCCGGGGCAATACGCTCATGCTCTCAGGTTTGATTAGAAATAACGTTTGTTTGGGATGAAATCGAATCATATTTTCTATTGGTAATAAGATTACGAAGTAATTATGCAGTAAAATGCCTTTCCAAAATTTTTATTGGCGATTTTTTGTGAAAAAGAAAAGCCATGTTATATCCCCCCCTATTTAATTCCGTATTAAGTTCTAGAATTATGATCGGTAAATTTTGAGCTTTGACACACCGTACACCAAAGTCCCATATAGTGTGAGTAAAAAAAACAGGACTAAAATACAGAACGTTTCCTTATATAAGTATGGAAATTCTGTCATTTTTCACTCCTGCCAAACAGTACTAAAATACATGCGCAGTTAACCGCCACCCTCTTAACCGCCACTTTTGCAGTTAACCGCCACTTTTGCAGTTAACCGCCAGTTTAGGACGCCGCGAAGGGTAGCGATTAATGCGCATCGTGTGTACTACACCAGGTGCGCAGTTATCAGGCATGTTTCGCGACAAAAAACCTGCCTGATAACTGCGTAGGGTGCCCGATAACTGCGCAGGGCGTAGGCGGAATACGGAAAAAAGATGCAAAAAACTGCCTGATAACAGCACGAGCGGAGAATTTCGTAGGGTGCCTGATTACTGCGCACCCGGTGTAGTCGATTTTACGGATGTAAAAAAAGTAATTTACATTTGTAAGTATTTGGTTGGACTTTGACTTCGATGTTCGCTTTACTTTTTGGCATGGGGGTTACTGTTTGGTTTTACGTCGAACAAATCAAAATCTTCATATTCGAAGGACTCCATAACATTATCCAAGAATATTCGCAGGATCGTAAGGTAACCTTAGGCATGATTTTTAACGGTCCTTATGACCAGAGGTCGGCACTTTAGATTATTTTTCTTGTCTAACCCGATTCCAATCCGTTTCGGGTAAAACTCGGGTAACCAACCCGTTCGGGTTACTAAGTCGTAATTATCCTTGTCCAACCCGATTCCAACCCGTGTGTTTTACCCGAGTTTTTCTCATTTTTTGTCCAACTTTCAACCGTAAGCCGAGTTTAACCCGAGTAAAACCCGTTTTTTTTTCAAACGGTTGTCCAACCTAATTCCGACTCCGACCCGCGGGTAAAACTCTGGTAAATTCTTACCCGAATTCAGTTACCCGAGTTTTACCCGACTTTTTCAGCCTGAAAATCGTTGTCCAACCCGTTTCCAACCCGCGGGTAAAATTCGGGTGGGAATCCGAGTGCCGACCTCTGCTTATGACTTATAAAATTAATGACTCATGAACTTTATGACTCATTACATTTAGACTGTCCAATATATAGTGGATTATTTGCAGCAAAAACATAAATGTTGCGGTGTGTACCAAAGTACGGACTGGGAATATAATCCCATGCTGTGTAATCATTTCGATCGAATGCATAATGAATGTCGCCCACCGAACTCATGCTGTAAAGATCATTTGCCATGTGATTTTGAAACCACTTTTAAAAAAGGAAAATGGAACAAAATTTGCTGTCGATATACATGGGGTGTGCTTATTAATGGTCGGTTATTGTTTTTTTTGAAAAACGACTCTTAGTTCAGTGTTATACCTTAACTCCCGGGGGAAGAGCGTGTATATAGACGCTTTTTTTTTCTTTGATTTAAGTCATATTTCTTTTCGAGAAAATACGAGTGACCGTGTTTTTGCGTAGGTTGGAGATTTTAAACAGCTCCTCCCCGTGAGGGTTAAAATAACCATAAATTTGTCATTTTCCGTTAAAGGGTGTCTTGGAGTGGCAAATAAGGCTATCATTGACGGAGTGGTATGGATATGTCTAGCATGGGCCGGAATTTGGACCATAATGTTACTCCAAATTTGCACGGCCCGTTACGTTAGAATGCGCATCAATCGCAATCGAAAATGGCAAGATAATTTCAATGGGATAAAATACAAAGACATTGGAGATGCGATACGGGTACAGTTACAAGAATTGCAATAAACTGTACAAAAATAATATATGCTTTCTGAATATGTACTTTTCGTCAATAAATTTTTATAGATTTTCTTATTAATTTTTTATTAAGTAGTTAACAAAACGCAAAATAAGTGAAGAAAAAAATAGTGTACCGTGTGCCGCAGTTTTAAACGTTGGTGTAATTTGGTAAGCCCTCAATTCATGCCCCAAAAATTGAATGCCTATTAAATGGTTTCGTGAAAATATTAGTTTGTAATAAAATAACATAATTTTGAATACAGTCCTTCCATACGGGGCGCTTCCATAACGGCCGCTTTTTTCATCAAAAACGTGATTATACCATAACGGTCGTTTTTTATTGACGTATTTTGGTCGTCGATAATTTAAATAAGATTTCTTGTTGCTTCATGTGGGGCATGTGTTTTATAAACTAGATGTAAAATTTTTTTTACAAAAAAAACGCAAACTGCCTTCACAGTCATAACAAGTTAATGGAAAACCCCACATTTTCTTGGAAAATGAGCCCTTTCTAGACAAGTGTCAGTAATAAACCATAAATTATAATTTATAAAACAGACTGACACAAAAACCATGATAAAAGACGTAAAATAAAAATTCAAAAATTTTATGAGCCAATTTATCACAATTCGTCTCAAATTAACCCCATAAAGGGCGCTATTTCCATAACGGCCGTTCATCGCATAACGGCCGCTTTTTTCGAAAACCGAAAACAGCCGTTACGGAATCAAGAACTGTAATAAAATTTTGTGAATAATTTTGATAATAAAATCAGATACAAATGTCAGACAGTATGACTCATTCTGTATGACTCATACTGTATGACTATACTGTATAGTCGTATACTGTATAGTCTATACATTTAATGACATGGATAATCAAGAAAATATGAGATTATAATTAAAGCTTTAAAACTTGTTGTTATGTTTATGATAATTAAATAGTAGCGCAGTTTGTTTTGATTTTTTTATGGTTTTGTCATGGGAGTAGGATACAGGACATATGAACAATTTTTAGCTAAGGATGGTAACCGCAAGTAGCGGAATTGGGTTTAACAGATAAGGGGTCGAAACGGCCAAGCTTTCCTCCTCATGCCTAGGGTTACCAAACTGGTTTTAAATGTATTGCACGAAGCTCTGCACTTGAAAGTTTGATTCATAACTAGGGGTGCACCTAATTTTCCATCCCAAAAACCCAACAAGCTACAATTTTTGAAAAAAAAATATAGTCCATGCGATTTCTGCACTCTTACTGAGGCATAAAAATCAATAAAACGTATTAAAACGTAAAAACGTATTAAAACGTAAAAAACAGATTAGAAAATAGGTGCACCCCTAGTTATGGCCCTTGTGTCATGGTATATGATTTTAAAAGGATCGTCCGATATAAGTATAAAACTATTATATCAAGTTTTATATTTGTGTTATACACTCCTTGAGGGTTTATTTGCCCTTTTCACGACCTGAAAAGTGGGCAGATAAACCGAAATTGGGCAGATAAACCGGCACGCTTAGGCGGAAAACTTTGCTGAAATATCTTTTGGTCCCAAAAATAACTCAGTGGGCAGATAAACCCTCTTGCGTGGCCGGAATTCGTGGAAAACTTTTCCTCAAAAATTGAGCAGATAAACCATCCATCGGGGTTTTTGTGCAGATAAACCCCGGGCCGATAAACCCTCAGGGAGTGTAAATTACATTATGTAGTTAGGATTTGGAATTTCCTAGTTACGAAAAATACCCACATGCCAAATTTCCAGTAACCCTATTAATGCTCCTTGAATATCTGTTGCATGTCCGGTAGCGAATTCACGTATTTCATCGTCTGATTAAACTCAGGGGATATTGTATTGGACGCTGATTGATGATTTGGTTGCATACAAGGGCGTTGCCCATTTAAATTGCTTGCTGTCTCGAAGTCCTGATAAAGGTTCGATTTCGAAGTCGCACAAAATTATAATGCATAAAAATGTGTAACGAGTGGTTAACACTATTTATCAAAGATACAATCTCAAATAAAAAATACCCAACCGTCTGATCAGGGGAATAAAATACACCCCCTCCGTAGTTATCGGGCGGGTTTCCCGACAAAAAAAAACCTGACCGATAACTGCGTAATGTGCCCGATAACTCAATGAGCGTAAGCGAAACCGGGGAAAAGATATAAAAAAATAAACACGTACTTAAAAAATTCACATTTATTCAAAACAATTCAAAAAAACTGGTAAAGTCAAGTTGTAGAGCAGCTCTACTAGAGCTCGTTAAATTATGTCGAAGTGACTATTCAGAAATTGATTTGGGCTACCAGGTCTCCCTAGAGAGCTGTTTGAAATCTCCAACCTACGCAAAAAATAACACCGTCAATCGAATTTTCTCGAAAAGTTGAGGGGGGGTCAGCAGTACCCGTTTTGCCCTAAGGGGCCTCCATATGCCTTAAATCCACGAAAAAACAAGTTGTGTGTCTATTTACACGCACTTCCCCTTGGGAGTTAATAAGTGCACAAGGTAATAAGGGGTATTAATTAAGGTATAATTTGATGTAAAATTTTCGAAAAATTCAAAATTGCAAAATTAAACCAATAGTATTCAAAAGGCAAGCACTTAAAAAATGTTAACCATTAAAAGTGCGAAAGAACAACAAATGACTACGTTTATTTTATGCGACTATCAAAATTAAAACCCGGTTTCTTCCAATCGCTCACTTGTTGTCGTAGGTAAATAACAACATCTCTGAAACAAATTTTGAATTTTTAAATTATTTTAAATGCACTCCTACGCCTTTATCAGACTATATTCACCACCTACCTGCTTAAAGTAACACCAAAATGAACCTAAAAACTGTTACTTTAAGCGAAAATTTCTACTTTAAGCAGGTAGGGCGTAGGTTAAATCGAAAAAAAGTTCAGATAGTGTTACTTTAAGCGAAATCAGGCTTTTTTCTGTTACTTTAAGCGGAATCAAGCTTTTTAATTGCGCAATTTGAAAAATATAACGCAATGTTGAGTTTTTTTTTTGTTACTTTAAGCAGAAATGAGGTCATAGAATTACGCAATTTGGAAACATCACGTGATCAATTATTATTAATACAAGGGAAAGGTATTAAAAAAAAACTGACTCTATCTTAAACGAAGATTTTGCTTTTCATTTTCCACTTTTAATAAACTAACTTGACCTTGTACTTTTTGGATTATCCGAGAAAAATTTTATAGACCAAAAAATGGCTACCTCTTTTTCAATCTACTTTTTTTTATTATTTTTCATACCATTCAATAGTTCTGAATGATTAATCAGATGAAAAATATTTTTGAAATGTACTAAAAATACTTTACATCCGAAAATATTGAAGCATATAAANTTTTTTTTTGTTACTTTAAGCAGAAATGAGGTCATAGAATTACGCAATTTGGAAACATCACGTGATCAATTATTATTAATACAAGGGAAAGGTATTAAAAAAAAACTGACTCTATCTTAAACGAAGATTTTGCTTTTCATTTTCCACTTTTAATAAACTAACTTGACCTTGTACTTTTTGGATTATCCGAGAAAAATTTTATAGACCAAAAAATGGCTACCTCTTTTTCAATCTACTTTTTTTTATTATTTTTCATACCATTCAATAGTTCTGAATGATTAATCAGATGAAAAATATTTTTGAAATGTACTAAAAATACTTTACATCCGAAAATATTGAAGCATATAAATGAAATCCTAAAAAAAACTGTTACTTTAAGCGGAACTGTTACTTTAAGCAGGTAGTGCGTGGGTTGAAAAAGTTACCACTATTCGCAAAAAAAAACTGTTACTTTAAGCGAATAGTGTTACTTTAAGCAGCGTTACTTCAAGCAGGTAGGTGGTGTTCGTTTTCAAAACCGGTCTGGTAAACGCGTAGGCTGAATAGCTGGAGAATATGCGCTGCAAGGGCAGGCCTGATAAAGACAAACATTAAAATGTTACAAATTGGGCCTCCACGGTTTTTTTAAAGTTAAGGTTTGTCATAACATAGCGTGTATGGTAGAACAGTACCGTCTGAATCGGTCATTTTTCTTTAGTGGCGAAAAGTTAATCCACCGAAATTTTGCCCTCTTAAGCATTCTCATTGTTAATAAATGGAAAAATGTGGCCGGATTACTCTTTTGCCACAATAGGAAGGAGACCGATTCAGACGGTGCCGATAAAACAAAAAAAGTATAAGTTGCATGGTATGGTTAAATAGCGTTTCGTTAATGGAAATTTTCGTCAAAAAAACAAAATGTCAAAAAAGTTATTTTGTCAAAAACTTTTCACGTCAAAAATGTTTCGTCAGCGCCTATCGTCGAAAATTTGACGAAAGACGTCTGAGTTTGAGATCATATTTTTTTTAATTAAGTTTCGTCAAAATTTGACGAAAAAAATTTGACGAAAAATAACAGATTTATTTTAACACCAAAAATTTAGGGTTATCCTAAGGACTAAGTAATTTATATACGTATAATAACGAGGTTAGGGTTAGGGTTAGGTGCATAGCGTCCTAGGGACAAAGTAACCGTCCTAGGGACAAAGTATTTTATATACTTATAATAATAAGGTTAGGGTTAGGGTTAGGTGCATACCGTCCTAGGGACAAAGTCCTGAACACGTGAGGTCTCGCAGAAAATTTAAACTAGGTTTATAGAGTCCGAAGGGCGCCTAACCATAGATTCAAATTTTCGAGTGCCTCACCATGCCGTCCTAGCGACAAAGTAAACGTCCTAGGGACAAAGTAATCTATATACGTATAATAATTAGTTTAGGGTTAGGGTTAGGTGCATACCGTCCTAGGGACAAAGTAATTTATATACGTATAATATTAATTANCGAAAAACACCTAAATCGAACAGACTAAAATCTTTAAATAATTTTCGTCAAATTTTGACGAAACGCAATTTTTTTTCGGCGAAACACACATTTTTTTTGACGAAACCCGTTTTTAGACGAAATATTTTTGACGAAATACTACATAACCGCATGGTATACCATGGTTACCATGGTATTAAGACTTAATAATTAAGTGTTGACGAGAAAATGATTTGAATTGAATTTCTTACATTTCAGCAGAAACTTGGTCCCGTAACATTTTGTTTTCGGCGACGAGCGCTTTCACTTGAACATTTTTTTCTTCGGCTTTCGTTTTCCTTGTTTCTCTAGATCTTTGAGCTTGCACATTGTTTTTTTTTCTCTGAAAAAAGTATCCGTTAACGAAAATGAATACTTACCGTTTGATTTTTTTGAAAATAGCCACAAATTCTGGGTAAAAAAGAATATCACAACGCCCACAATCATTATCTCATAACACTTCACTGTCTAGTGCAGTTCTCCGAAGTGTGGTCTTCATGCGTGGAAATTCGAGGGCGTTGATTGGCTTAAACTTCACCTAAGATGAGTCATACGCGTGAAAATAGAGTATGGAGAATTTGTGACTATTTTCAAAAAACTCAAACGGTATATTTTTGTGAAAAGACTTTGGCCCCATGGCGCGAAATAAATTTTAACTCTTAAGGGTCGCAAGTGGCATATAATTCGTAGGGTGGAAATGGTGCAAATTTGCAACAAACGCCGTGGCGGCTATGTTTAAACTGTATATGTAAGAGAACGATGCGGTTTCTGGGATAATTCATCACGACAAATCCAATGGAAACTATGAAAAAAATTCTCAGACGTCTCCAAAAGATTATATAGGAAAATTTACAGAAAGGCACTGAAAGTTTTCCCGTCAATATTTTGGGTATAAATTGCTGCAGCATGCTGATACAGGTGTCGACTAACTTTGTTCGAACTTTTTTGGTGGTACTTTTGTGGGTGTACCAATTTTAAAAATTTTAGGTTACCTTATGGCCCATGTATGATATCGGGTACTCTCAAAAAAATATTCTAAGAAAAAAGCTCTCAAAAATGAGTTAAGAGACTTATGGTTTTTGGTGCAAGTTTGCACCAATGTCCCCATGGGAGTTAAATATCATTACCCGATTCCAATAAGCTTCATCTTTGTCTGAAGACTCGACCATTTTTCTCGGTTTTCTTTGAAGGGTCATACCCGTAAATGATATTGTATCCAAAGCGTCGAGATGTTCTGTCGTCAAAAGTTCCTTTTGAATTCCTATAAACATTTTCATCACTACTTCAGAATCTTTTGAAGGGAAAATTTAAAGATAATTATGTCTGAAAAACATTGCGAGTAAAATACGAAAACACGGTATTAATCCCAATTTTACAAAAAATGATAACCTGGTTCGAAAGGTAGTAATTGAGGTGCATTCAAGTCATCCAAAAAATATTTGTCCGGTTCCATCATTTCGATAAATTCTTAATAAGGGAGATAAAATAACTCGGTATGATCTAAACGTGTTCGTAAACAGAGGTCAGCACATTTCATTTTCACCCGAGTTCCGTTTAAAACCCGAGTTAACCCGAGCTCGGGATCCCGAGTACCGACCTCTGCTCGTAACAGTTATTGAACTTGTATAAAGTAAAAAATGTACCACCTAAAAGAAGAAAGACTAGGTATCGAACTTTTTGCAACTAAATTTGTATGAAATGTTAGACCTAATTTAACAATCAAGAAGAAAATTTAAGGACCGTACTGACTGTACGGTACAGTACCACGTACAGTAATGGTACTGTACGGTACCGTACCATTAAACCATGCGGTAAAGGATTCGCTATGAAACCCAACTTAGTACGTGTAATTTGGTGTTATAGGTCCTCTAGAATTGTGTTTTTTCGATAGGTCCTTTTTGTAAACAAAGAGTATCTACGGTCCTTAAAGATTTTTCAAAAAATACCAGATCTGACCATTCTTAACTCCCAGAGAGAACTCTTTCAGTCCCTGAGGGCCTTTCGTACGACGATTAAAGGGATAAGACGGCCCGTTTTGGTGAACCATGTATAGGTGGTTTTCCCCTAAAACTGAAATTGCCGGTAAATTTTTTGAAACCGGAAGTTAGGTAAAAAACCGGTTAAAATTTCCGAGTTGTCAAAGGGCGCTAAAATTCGCTCAGACGAGTTTTAGACACCAAGAAACACGACGGTGACAAAAGTTTGTTAAAAAATTTTCCAAAGTCCTTTTGAGGCTATAGGAAGATTTTAAAAAGCGGGTTCTATAACTTATAGTTGACTAAAACTTATTCCAAAAAAATTGTTGACATTGCTTACAACAAAGATGACACGAAAATTTTTTTTTCATTGTTCCATTTTGAAATCATCGAAAAATACCAAAAATTCGTGGTTCTATTTTGGTTCCTTTGACAGTCAAGATTCTTGTAGGTTATTTATTGTAAGTTTTAAAATAATTCTCAAATAGTATCGGGCTTTCTCTATTGTTAAAAAACGTCGTATTTCATTGTAATGAAAGTTTCCACAGAGCATTGGGTTATGTTATATAATATAATTGCTTCAATATATATTTCATATTTCACGCGTCAATTGTCAATACAAACGTAACGCTATTCCTTTATTATCTTCCAAAATCCTAGGTACAGTCAAGGCTCGGCACACTTGGTTCGAGTGGACGGCTCGGAGTTAGAGCGACCCGAGCCGAGACAAGCCAAAAAATAAATTTGGGGACTCAAAAGCTAAGCCGGACCAAAAAAAAAATGAGCCAATCATGTCAAGCACTGGGTACAGTGCATTTACTTTCAAAGCGGAGCTCCTGTCTATTGGTTTGTGCAACGATTGGAATTTTAATAGTAATCTTGTTATAATTTTAATATTTAAAAGATGCATAGTGTGTCCGTGAGGTTTTTTGTTTGCTTTGTTATATAACGAAAAAATTATTGTCGGCGGTTCTCATTGGCTGTTTTGGTTTACCGGATCAAGTTTGCCGAATTTTATTGGATCTCCTGAAGATGGATGAAAATTCAAAATGATTCAAAATTCAGAACTACGATCCTTTACTACGATCGGCTTCAGTCATTCATTCACTTTTTTGATTTACGTAGGTGCGCTTCGCTTTGAAAGTAAATGCACTGTACCACTAAATTCAATGAGTGGAGATAGGCCTATAGGTGTTGTTTAAAAACTTTTCTCCAGTCGGGAACA
>SCLG01000232.1:249651-270801 GCA_004367875.1 Oikopleura albicans
GCGTTAGCTCTGAAAAAAAATTAGCTAAAAAGTGGACGGTTAAGCCGGTTCCGGACGGTTAAGTAATGGACGGTTAAGTACTTAACCTGTGTAGCTATTTCAAATCTATACGAACAACTCGAAAGTGTCAAATATTATTCGATTTTGAATCAACAATCCCCGATAGACGGGTCTTACCAAATTTCATGAAATTTAGAAAAGTTTTGAAAAAAATTTCGAGAAAATCGAGGATTTTTTTTTGTAAAATTGCTTGGTAAATTTGGTATCAAATGCTTTTATTAAAATTGTGAAGAAATTTACCCTATTGCCTGAAGTCTATGGGCTAGCATCCAGTCGTTCATATTTGTTAAAAAGTTAGAGTGACGGCGCCAATAAAGAGAATGTATTTTGTTTTTCTTAGCCTTGTTTTTTCGTCGATTTGAGGCTTATGGAGGCCCCGTAGGGGAAAACGGGTATTACTGACCCCCCCGTCAACTTTTCGAGAAAATTCGATTGACGGTGTTTTTTTTGCGTAGGTTGGAGACTTCAAACAGCTCCCTAGGGGGCCCTTGTGGCCCAAATCAATTTCGGACTGATCAGATCGACGTAGTTTGATGAGCTCTACAACTTGGTTTACCAGTTTTTTTGAATTATTCCGAATTAAAGTGAATTTTTTAAGTGCGTGTTTATTTACACGCATTTCCCCCCTACGGGTTCCCAAAAACTCATTCCCCCTGAGAGTAAGCACCTCTTCATGGCGCAATCGGATAAGGTCGAACGGGTGAAAAGGTCGAAACCCGGAAAAAGTCGAATTCGACCTTTTCTGTATTCTACCATTTACAAGTTTCGACCTTTTCTGGGTTTCGACCATTTATATATTCGACCTTATCCGATTGCGCCCTCTTCATTCACGTCTGGGTAAATATTTTAATTTACATAGAAGTTTTATATAGTACGTTTGATTATTAATTGCAAAAAACGGCTATTAACCGACTCTCATCAGCGGTCAAAAATGGTGAACTCAAGTCTGTTAACCAAAGATACAGTATGAACACCGCAAACAAAGCACAATATTTTTAGAGTCGTTAACCGCGGTGCCATCGGGATTAGCATCCTAGGGTTTACCGCTAAGTAGCTTATTGATATAAAAAAACGCGATGAGTTTATCTTCAGGGCATACTATTTCGAAATTAGGGTTGACAAGAGGTTAACGAGGGTATACATTAAAAAAGATTTTAACGCCCACGGTATATGTACAATGGGTAGGAATTGCACGGATATCATGACTTAACGGTGGAAATGAAAATTTGACGCAAAAATCTACATTTTCACACATTTCTTTCAACAATTAACCTTAATCTCATTTCAAATAGGTCATCACTTATGACTCATAAGCATGTACAGAAGGGTCTCACATTAATTGATGGTTTTCTTATTTTGACCACTTATATCCCTCTACACCACCTACCTACGTAATTTAACAAAATTCACGTAATCTTACAAAATCCACTTAACTTAACAATCTGCTCGTGGCAACTGGTCCACCTACGCCCTACCTAACTAACTTAGTAAAATTGGCGTAACTTAACACCTTTTTTTCTAAATGATATGTTAAGTTACGTAGGTAAGTGGTGACCGAGGCGGTCAGACCGACACATAATTTAGTCTCTCCAAACATTCGGGCCGTTTTTCTGAAAATGGGGGCATAAACGGGCAATATCGCCTACGTGTGAAATAACGCCTACGTGTGAAAATAACGATTATTTTCTAACGTTTTTTGGATATTGGTTGAAACTATATACCATGTACTGAATTGGCGGCATATGACCGGAAAAAATCTCATAATGAACTCCTCAAAAACTTACGGGGGAAAAATTCAAATGGTGTTATTGGACCAAATGTTGTGCCCAATTATGATTTTATCCAAAAAACATCCCCTATCAATTATACACCACCTGGGGGTATCTTACCACTTTTTTACCAAAAAGTATCGTGATTTCTAATTATTAAACTGGCGGGTTATCTTACCAAAGTTGGGTTATCTTACCGCTTTTTAAGCGTTTATAAAGGTAATATAATCCCTCAGGTGGTGTACTTTATTCGGTATATCAGAGAAAATCCGTATATGTGTGAAACGGATCATTTTCATAACTAATTGAATGGAACTTATTTTGAATTTTTGCCAGGTTTTTTTTTTGCTTAACGAAAACTGTTCGGTAGGGTTTGGCGACCGGGCGGCTTTGTCTCCGACCAGTGAATGCAAGATCTTCTACGGTTATTTGCGACTGCATTGACCGGGCGTACAGTACCTAAGATAAAAATGCAACGTCTGTGATTAAACACTTCGTATTTTGACATAATTAAAATAATTTAGAACCGTTAAAAATAAACTAGACGGTTGAAATAATAAACGTGTTTACTTTTGTCGTACATTTACCGAAAGTCAAGGTCGAATATGTTCTTTGGACTGTTATGAACCGAGTGTTGATTCTAAAAATCGAAAATTATCACCTCCATACATTAACTCTCAAGGGTCACATGTGTTCTCATAACTCGTGACGGTCACATTGTGACGATCGTCACAAAAACTCGTTGTGACTGTTTTTGAAGTGAAAAATTCTTAGCATA
This sequence comes from Oikopleura albicans, assembly GCA_004367875.1. Lineage (NCBI taxonomy): Eukaryota > Metazoa > Chordata > Appendicularia > Copelata > Oikopleuridae > Oikopleura > Oikopleura albicans. The sequence continues at coordinate 252,259 of SCLG01000232.1, forward strand.
TAGTATTTTATGGGGTATTCAAACATGCTGAATCCAAATACACCACCTGCGCAGTTATCTGGCCGACATTTTCGCCGAAAAAATGTTTTGTTACGTAATAATGGCCAGATAACTGCGCAGGGCGTAGGCGGAATGTCTGGAAAATTATCGATATAAGACGGCCAGATAACAGCACGAGCNGGTAATTGCGCAATACCCTGTTGTTATTATCCAATTAGAGTCCGGCCAGATAACAGCACGAGCGGGGAATTTCGCAAAACCCTATTGTTATTATCTAATGAGTCATGTTACTCATTGTTTAATCTAAGTTAATTGAACTAACAACACTTTATTAATAGGTACGAATATCATATCTTGGAGAGAAAATTAAGCAATTTACGTATGACTTTGAATTTGAGTTAAATGAGTCATCGTTTAATTGTGATGAAATTCAAACCATTTCTCAAAGTGACCAGATAAACCCGCAGTGCGCGGGGGGGGGGTGAGACGCAAAAAAAGTAAACCCACCGTGAGTGCAGTTATTAGATTCAAAATACAAGTTTAAATTATTTTTATAATTATAATTTTTGTTTCGCAATTACAAATCGAGTTAAAAATTAGTTTGTGTTTTTCAAAAAAATTCGGCCAGATAACTGCGCAGTGCGTAGTTGAAATAGCGGAAAAATTTTTCTTCAAAATTCCGGCCAGATAACGGCACGATCGGGAATGTCGGCCAGATAACTGCTGACCAGATAACTGCGCAGGTGGTGTAGACCAATAAAAAGTTAGCCAGATATCTCCAAAGTCATCTCAGGAAGATTTTTCAAGAAATTTTTGAAAAACAAAATTTGTCCGATTTTTGTTCCAAACTTTTCTCCATGGAATTTAGTTTGACCCGTCTATCAGGATTTTTGATTTGAGCCCGTTTTCATGAGATATGAGGGGAATAGGCCGCTTTGTGACGATTGTCACTATGTGACCCCTGGGAGTTAATATATGCGTTTTAAAAATAGAGTAAATCATAAATCTGGATTTAAATCTGGCTGATCGGGTTTCAATTGCTCTGGGTAAACTGATGTTCTCTCGTTAGGCTGTCCATCGTGAAAAAACGGCGTAATTTCGAAATAAATGAGTGAATCGAAATGATTTTGGTTAATTGGGTTAACTGGAAAAAATCGGTTTCCGCCTACGTATCTCTGTTTTACAAAGTATATATTTGAAAAAATGCGTACATCAGTAGTAGTAAGTAGAAGTAGAAAAAATTTATATTTTATTAATTGTTGTCACATTTTGACATACCCGAAATTTCTGAGACGTTTTTTATTCCAGAAAGTTTTAAGTCTAATTCCGGAAAACAAAGTCCTTGTTCGGGACGCTTTTTAACGAGCGTCTTGAAAAAAAACGACAAGAAATTCTTATTCTGGGGCTTTAACTCAAAATCGAAAGTCGTCCCGGAATTTAAACGAAATCAGCTAGGCAGAGCGCGAAATTTTAATTTTCAGTTTCAACTCACAGGGGAAGTGCGTGTAAATAGACACGCAACTGGTTTTTTCGTCGACTTAAGGCATATGGAGGTCCCGTAGGGCAAAACGGGTATTGGTGACCCCCTCAACTTTTCGAGAAAATTCGATTGACGATGTTTTTTGCGTAGGTTGGAGATTTCAAATAGCTCTCTAGGGGGCCTTGTTAGGCCAAATCAATTCTGAATAGTCAGATCGACGTAGTTTGACGAGCTCTACAACTTGAATTCACCAGTTTTTTTAATTTTTGCGAATTATTGTAATTTTTTTAAGTGCGTGTTTATTTACACGCATTTTCCCCCTACGGGTTCCCAAAAAACTCGTTCCCCCTGAAAGTTAACAAAAAAAATTCTTGAATATAAGACAGGTTAGTTTTTGTGCCCGACATAAATAGGCCGAGAAAAAATATTGATGAAATTCCCTTTCTTCATATAATGTTTCATTCGTATTTATCGTTATTTATTTTTTTATACTATGCCGAATTCAAACCGTGGCCTCGCACCATGGACAGCCTATATATCTCTCGCCTTATTCCTCATCTTTTTTTCTGCGTTTTTTCTCTTAAATATTAGTTTCTATCTCGCTCATTTCTGTCTCTGCTACTCCTATTCTATTTTTTTCTCTCGTTTTTTTTTCATTTCTGTCTGCAGTGCGTGAATGCATCGCACTCTGCCTCAGGCATAATTCAAATATGTATCTCTTTCCCTATCTGTTGGGTAGTTTGTGCCGTTTAATGCAATTACTACTGTACACGAGACTAAATTAACTCCTACATCCCGAATCAAAAATTCAATATGCTTAGTTGGGTTTTTAGTTTAGAAAGTGTAAAAGATTTTTCGACACACGTTTATTTTTTATCTCGTTAAACTTTAATCGGTATACACTGACAAATAGAATAACCTAAAACTGGAAGTTTTTTGAATATGCTTCAAACAAACTAGTCGTTACATTTAACTCTCAGGGGAAGGAGTTTTTGGGAACCCGTAGGGGGAAATATGTGTATAAAACACGAAATAAAAAAAATCACAATAATTCGCACTTATTCAAAAAACTGGTAAAGCCAAGTTGTAGAACTCGTCAAACTACGTCGATCTGACTATTCTGAAATTGATTTGAACCACCATGGCCTCCTAGAGAGCTGTTTGAAATCTTCAACCTACGCAAAAAGTTGAGGGGGCGGGGGTCAGCAATACCCTTTTTGTCCTACGGGGCCTCCTTATTAAATCGACGAAAAAACAAGTTGCGTGTCTATATACACGCAGTTCCCCCTGAGAGTCAAAAATAAAATCTTTAAAATTGAAAGATGTAAAAATATTGATTGCCGCATTGCGTAAGCGTTTCGAAAGATAACAAAATGCACAAGAATTTCGGAATTTGACAGCAATCGTTTGTAATTTTCAAAGATAATCAACTTATGCTTAGGCGGACTAGCTGAAAACGTTTCTGAATTTCTCTGTGTTTGAAACGTTTCCTGTAGTTACGGAGTTTTGCATGATACTATCTGACAGATACTATCTGCACTATAATTGGCACTTTAATTTGAATATTATTGATTTTATAATCAAATAATCGCGGCTAATTTGTACTCTAAGTATTCGAACTTAATGAATAAACTGGAAGCAAATTGAGCGTCTTGTATCTAACATTAAGTACATTTTGTCATGCACACTTTAATAATTTGTTACAGGGCACAACGCACTGTAAAGACCAATTACACTCCTCCTTCTTTTAACTCCCAGGGGGAAGTGCGTGTAAATAGACACGCAACTTGTTTTTCGTCGATTTAAGGCATATGGAGGCCCCGTAGGGCAAAACGGGTATTGGTGACCCCTCCTAAACTTTTCGAGAAAACTCGATTGACCGTGTTTTTTTTTGCGTAGATTGAAGATTTCAAACAGCTCTCTAGGGGGCTTTTGTGGCCCAAATCAACTTCTGAATAGTCAGATCGACGAAGTTTGATGAGCTTTACAACGTGGCTTTACCCGTTTTTTAATTATTGCGAATTAATGTGATTTTTTAAGTGCGTGTTTATTTACACGCATTTCCCCCCTACGGGTTCCCAAAAAGTGTTTCCCCCTAAGAGTTAAGTGCCGCACTTAAAATAAAATTTTGAAAAGAGCACTAACTAGTGATTTTTTCAAATAAAAAAACCCCGACACTTAAGGGATAGTTATTCAAACTGAAAAACGCGGAACTTAAGGGATGGGCGGCACTTATGGAAAGGAAGACTGTATCTGTCAAAAAAATTTTCAAAATGAAAATTTTCTAAATAAATGAGAAAAATGGTGCTCAACTCTTGCCCGTGGGTACAGTCACTCGAATCATCCTCGAATTCGTCAAAAAATCTGCGTATTTATCTCGAAAATCTTCTCTTCGAAAAACGTCTTCTTGGAATATATTTTCTTGTTTTCTCTGAGAACTTTTAGTGCTGAATTTTTATGAGTTCAACATATACATACGTTTTTATCAAGAATTACCTTAACTCTCAGGGGGGAGGAGTTTTTGGGAACCCATAGGGGGAAAATGTGTGTNAAAAAAACTGGTAAAGCCAAGTTTTAGAGCTCGTCAAACTCCGTCGATCTGACTATTCAGAAATTGATTTGGGCTACCAAGGCCCCCTAGAGAGCTGTTTGAAATCTCTAGCCTACGAAAAAACACCGTCAATCGAATTTGTTCGGAAAGTTGAGGGGGTCAACAATACCCGTTTTGCCCTACGGGGCCTCCATTTGCCTTAAATCGACGAAAAAACAAGTTAAGTGTCTATATACACGCACTTCCCCTGGTCGTTATTTATTAAGTTTATAATATTTTAACTGAAATTATAAACTATTATTAATATAATAAAAACTTTAGTATTGTTTATTAATTAATTTTTTTCCAACTTGATTTTGTACAACGACTCAATTATGAGACCAAAATTAAATAATTTGTTATTCAAATGCGCCGCCGACAATATGATATTTTATCTTCCATGTTTTCCATATTATATAATATGCCAACGGTAATAGGTCATACAAAAAAACTTTAATTTTCTAACGACTATTGGTACAGTAACATTTGGAGAGATAACGGAGTACAGACTGGTCTCAGAGTTTTAGTGAGATTAAAGTTAGTTATTTTAGGATTAAAAGAAGAACGTTGTGAGCTAATTAAAATCGCTGAAATTGTTTTTGCTCAAACACTTTTTCGACGTTGTGAGTTACGATGTAAAAATATCACGGTTCAAAAACTTTATCATACCGTACAGAGGGTCTCATAATAATTGACGTGAAATTAAGGGACAAAATTTAAATTAAGGGGTACTTTTAGTAATAAAATTCAAATTAAGGGACGCTTTCTTCCAAAATAAGGGATAAAAAATTACAGGGGGTTTGGTATTTAAGTCCAAAATCCACTTTTGTCCCCTAATTTGAATTTTGTCTCTTAATTTGAGCTTTTTAATTAATTGCTGGAACGGAAAAAAGTCACTGATGGGGCCCAATACTGTAGTTTTAATTGGATGCTGTCTTACCGATTGTCATTAAAATTCATAACCGAAAACATAATGCACTTTGATATTGAAAGATACGGTCTATTAACTACACCGCCTGGCTACGGAACTTAACGCCCCTAAACTTAACAAAATGCCTCGAACTTAACAAAATGCCCGGAACTTAACACCTTTTTTCCTCAAATGTTTTGTTAAGTTCCGTAGCCATGTGGTGTAATTAAATTAATTCACTAGCTATATTAATTTATCAAAACGACTCTTGTTTCGTCAACATACATTTATTTATATAAGATCGAAAAAACATTAAAAGTTAAACTATATCCAATTGATCAAATTAATTATTTATATATCTCAAACATACATTTCAGTCGTTGACAAATATAAGGGGCTTTTATCAAAACATTTTTTCATCTTATTTCTTACAAATTTATATGGTTGCCATAGACGTTGGGGAAAATTAGACCGGTGGCCAAGTTTTAGGACAATGCTGTAAAATTTTTCATATGACCCTCGGAGTCAAATTTTTTATATGACTAATATGATATGGCCCATATCATATGGGTCGAATAAACGTGCGGGAATGGTGCGTGGGGGTTAAGTGATTAGTGAATCGAAAAAGGTTTGGCCTCGAATATCTTATTTCATTACTATACACAAGAGCACATGTACTATCACAAAAGCCCGTGTATTTCTGGCCTTATCAGTTGTTTAACCAGCTGTAATTGTTTGACAGACCACTATGAAATTAGAAAAACTGGTTTATTCCTATTTTCACGGTACCACAATGTATGGACCATAGATAAGAGTTTTAAATCAGTGATTGTACAGTACATTCCCTCCGGAGGGTATTATGTAGTCCTCTGAAAACGACGAGCCAATACCAACAATCAATATCTGAATCGTTTTTTGGCAATTTTAATCCATCCTATTAAGGTTAAAGTGTTTCGATGTCTAGTTTAATGCAACTGCCTGTGAAGAAATATATCCAGTTTATTTTGACTTGTTATTCAACTGTACCATTGTGAGCGACTGCTTAGTCGTGCACGACTGCCTGGATGTGCACGTTTTTTGGAAATGCAAATTGCACAACTGGAGGGTCAAGGCTCTAGTCATTCTTTAACCTTCGTTAACCTTGGTTAACAATATCTTAGAATAACCAAAGCCATACCGGCCAGGAGAATTAACCAATAACCACAATAATTTGATTTTTTTTTGCCTCTGGTTTTGCCTCAGCTCAAATCCCCCTAGATTTTTTTTTTGGTCCATGGAAAATTGTCAAATTTCGAAATTAAACATCTAGACGTAGGAAAAAGGTTCCAATTTGCGAAGTATACGGTATGGCAGAAAGGAAAAGTAACCAATGGTTATTTATGGGTTTTTTCATACATATTCCTTGATAGAGCAGTTTCATACAGTAACCTCGAACTTAGCCCCCCGGCGAAAATTACTATCGTGTGATATTTGGATGGTTGCCAAAGCTGACTGACGTACGAATCGTCAGTTCGTTGTGTGGGAACTTTTCCATCCATTTTTATCGTTTTGTTCTGAGAAAGTCCATTCTGTGCAAAATGTTAAAACGAGGAACTCAGTATTCAATTGCATTAACATTTTCAAAATGTTACTTCACGCCTCAGTAATTGCCATGGCAGCAGGTATGCAATAAAAGAGATATGTTGTCTTAATTTTAGTTGTCGAAAGCAACAAATACTGATTACAGGGGGTAGTCCTATTCTGGGCCAACCAATTCTGGGTCGCTTTTTTCCCGAAAACAAAAAATCGAAGTCCATTTTTGGGTCCATTTTACCCCAATTTTTGAAAATTGAAAAGCGACCCCGAATTGGCCTATCTCCTGTATAAGTTGAAATGTAGCCTTTTTGTGTTTTATGATAGTCTCTCATTGGATAACGAACACTTCCCTTATTTATAGAAATAATTATTTCGAAAATATTTGCTTAAATTTTTGAATTTTTTTTATTTTGAATTATCATTTAAAACTAATTTAAAACTCAATAGCCTTCTCAAAGTAAAAGTTCAAGATTCTCAGAAGAAAGACGTGGTTCAAGATCAATCAGACAGAGCTAATTTTTACATGCACTTTTCACGCGGAAATAAAACAAAACTGCGTGCGCAAATTTGACCTGGCTGAATTTTTGTTGAACCACAGAGTTTTGTTCAAATAATAAGCAGTTTACATCGATTCTAGGTTTTGAAGTGATCGTTTCTGAATTTTTCATTATTTTCAGAATTTTAATTTCAGAAAAATATTTAACGAATTGCTATACGGCATCAAATAGAAAAACTGAAGAACATACACGGTGAGGTAATATAGATGCTAAGTCGTTTTTGGTTCGCGAGTGCGCTGAGCGAATATAAGTCACCAAAAAAGGCTTAGCATCTGTATTATATCACCCTTTACTAGTTTATCCAAATATCGGTTTTAGAGGTCGAACCTTTTTAAAAACGTTTCATGCGTTCATAAAATAAACTTTCAAATCACTATGCAATCTCACGTGAAATAAAAAATTCCGTCAAAAAATATGTGTCGTCATTATTAAGGACGTCATTATTAAGGACGGGTAAACAACACGCCATACCCGTCTTAAAGAATTTAGATCAATTTTGAACACAGAAAATTTTCCGTAACATTTCAAATGTATGCCACAGATATCTGATCAAAACGAATTTCTTAACACAAGAACCTATTTTCTATTTTTTATTTATATTTTTCAAATTAAGCCCGTATGACGGAGATTTCCACCGTCAACTCCAACAACCAGCCCTTCTGCATCGGCTGTTCATTGGCTGAGAATGGTCAATTCCCGTGGCAGGCATCTCTCCAGACGACCGGTCATTTCTGCGGAGCTTCCATTATCAGTGCTACTTTCTTGAACTGTGCTGCTCATTGCAAGAAGAGCGCCTTCACCGCCAACGTCGGTGACGTTGACAACACCAAGGGTCAACGCATCAGCGCCAAGAGCTTCATTGCCCATCCCCGTTACAATGGTAACCTCATCATCAACGATTTTGGTGTCATCGAATTGTCCTCGGCAATCACCGAGAACGCCTACGCTGCACCAATCAAACTCATCGACGCCACCACCACGCGACCAGATGACCGTACCCCACTGGTCACCTCCGGTTACGGTTACTATCAATATGATGCTGGCGGAATCCGACCAGATCGCCGAACATCCCGCCAAGGGTTCGAAAAATTTATTTCTCCGTGTTTTTTTTTTTTATTTTTTTTTCCAAAATCTTCCTCTAAACAGACCAGACTATGTGCCCTTAAAATTTTGGTGAATTCTCATTTATAAAATTAACCTTGCAGTTATCGAACCCTAGTCTCGATACCTTCGTTACACCGACATCGAATACGTCTCGGTTGCCCGATGCCGACAAGCCTGGCCTGGACAGACCATCGACAACTCGGTCCAATGTGCCGATAAGGATGGCGCCACCATTTGCTCCGGTGACTCTGGCGGACCCCTCGTCTGGCCAAAGGGTGGCACTAACTACTTGATTGGCGCAACCTCATGGGCACACGTCAACTGTGCATCAAACGGTCGCCCACAGGGATGGAACAACCTTTTATACCCAGACTACAACGCATGGGTTAAACAGAATGCCAACTTAAACTACTAGATACTGTTCACTTTTTAGATGCCTTTAAATAAAAAATAGATCGTTTTGGACTTCCTTTTGAATTATCATTAAAACAACACTAACTAGTTATCTCTTACTTCGAAATATTAAAGTTTATTAGTGAAAAACCGTGCCAAAAAACAGCAAATAAAGTGAACTTGAACATTTTCTGTAAACGTTTATGGCCGATGGTTAAGTGGATCCATTGACGCTGATTTTTCCTTCTGTTAATAGCTCATCCACTTTCTTACAACAATTTAAAACTTAATTTGGCCATTAATGGACAAACGTCTGATTTTGCTAAAAATTCGAGAAATATCTCGCGAAAATTCGGAAGACACGGTAATCGTCAAATTCTGGATCAAAATAACGTGAAAATCACAGAGTCAATTTTAAAGCACTACCGTGTGAATTTCATGAAAATCGGCTGCATGTTTCTAAAATAGACCAGTTTTCCATTTCATTTTCTACCCACTTTCTCCGTACGCCATTATGAAATGAAAAGGAAAACGCGAAGTCGATTTTCATGAAACTCACACGGTACAAATGACCTTACATGACCTCATGTAATATGAGTTTCAATTACGTTGTGAGTGTGCTGTTGTGATTTCGTGATTGAGTGACAATGTAGATTTTCAATAAAACCATATTTGCAAATAAAACAAGTTCACATTGCAATTTATAACTTAGCTACTGGTGTGGGTAACGAGTTTTTCACCAAGCTAAACGGGCCTGGTCGTATATTGAGTTGAAGGAATCGTCAATATACGACGAGTCCCGTTCAGGTCGGTGACAAACTTGTTACCAACACCAGTAGCGAGTTCAAATTTATACGGCTGATTTTTTCTTTCTAAATAAAGCAGAGAGAATTTCTGCGGACCCCCTTTGGGCAAAAATAAATATTCTGAAGAGGTGAATTCAAACAGCTTTTGAAATTGTGAAATCTAGAACTTCTTTCAATGTGTAACCACAAATACAATAATCGAGTTGATGCAGTTTTTACAATTATTATAAAATAAACAAAAACTTAAATTTGTAATTCAATTTTTGTATATGATTTATAATGAACCAAAGATTGAATATTCCCAAGGTTCATCGAATTCGTCGTTTGGGCAATCGTCATCTTCCTTAGTAATTATTAAATCACATCTATTTTGAAGGCACACCATTATTTCACAGGCGTAACGCTGGTCAACCGATTGATCTTGCCCAAGTATACTGGCTATATAAGGGTTAAAAACATAAGGGATTGTGATTTTAGGGGGGAAAATAAAACAGCTCGAGTACGTAATGAAAGCGAAACCGGACAAAATGACGAAAACCAAAAAGGATGAAATCTGTAAAGGGTTGCTATAACTATTTTTAACATTTGCTAAAAATGACAAAACAAATAAGCTTTACACTTGGTGTGGTAATGAAGTGACATTTCGTAACAAAGTGACAGTTTGTATTGAAGTCAAAATTTGTAACGAACTGACACTTTCGGAGTTTTTTGAGCAAAAGTTGGGCAAAAGTGACGAAACGAAGTGACAATTTTTGACAGAAAAAATTGGAAACGAAAGTGTCACTTCGTTACCACACGAAATTTATTTAAAACAAAAATTTATTTATGATAATACCAAAAATGGAAACCTTTTCAGGTTTGTCATTTTCCGTTTTCCCCTTATTCAAGTTTCGCCTTTTCCGGTTGTGCCTAAATAATTATTTTTGTTCAAACCCTGAGCTTTAAATGAAAAACGCGATGATTCCGAGACTAGATGGCTTTTCCCAGACATAAACTTTGTACTCATTTTTTCGGAATAACAATTGTGTTTAATAATCGGCCAATTTTGGTCGCCTTGAATTAGCACGCAATTTCGTACGAAAAAATTAAGCCGGTCATCGACCAGCCCCGACTGCCAACGAACTTCGGTAAAAATCTGGTCACCAATGTGAATGCGATCTCGAAGTGTTTTAAATGAATTATCCTCGTAGATTTTCATTTGAAATTCATCGTCCATGTGCCCAATTTTAGAAGTTGAATTTGTAAATTCATCACGAAGACTGTGTTTGGAGTTTTCAATAATCATACATTCCCCTTCCCAATTAAGTGACACCAAAACGTATGAAAAGACAAATTTGTGAGATAAAGTACATCAATTACTTTAGTGAGGACTGTTAATTGCAGTACACCCCTGCGCCATTATCTAACCACCCTTTATCTGGCCAAAAATCCCGATCGTTTTGAACATTAATATTCCAGGATACCCTATCTTCATATGTTAAGGAAAGAGCCGGTATCTGGTGTTTATTACGTAACGAAATGTTTTTTTGATGAAAATGTCGGCCGATAACGGCGCAGGTGGTTATTTTATTATAATATTTTAATTAAAGTGAATATCTCCCAAATTAATAATCTCGAATTGTAAACTCGCCTATTATGAACTTTTATGTTTGAACTATCGATATAAACCTGAGATGCGTATTTTCAGCTAAAATTAACGGTGCGCCCACTTCCGGTAAAAATCTCAATACCGTTAGGTAGCGTTTGATGTTCTCCAACCACTCCTATTTTCGGGACGTCTGAGATTGTAAAATTTTATTTCAAAGTATTTTTGTTATTTCCAAGTTTTGATTGAACTGGAATAGTCTTAAGGGGGTTACAACACCTCAAATTCTCGAAAAAAATATCGTCAAAAATCTATCCTCAAAATTGAATGGTTAACGCTATCAGTTAATTTTTTTTTTATAATATCTTTCGTAAATTCCGTTATTATAAAGTGTTCCAGTCTCAGACGTTCCTATTGTTGCGGTGTATTTTATCCATGTAATGTCGTCTTGTTCCGCCTGGATCCCACATTTGTTTAATTTACTACGCCATATCCAATTATCACCGTCCCATTTCGGCATACAATCACCATCAAACTCGAATTGACTTATTTGCTCAGGGCCAACGTTTAGTAAGGCCGGCGCAAATTGTAAGTAAATTTCATTACTTCGACATTGAAAATCATAACAATTACTTCCAGAGTTCAAACTTGAGGTCAGATTGAAAAATTGAAAGTTCGAGTTCGTAATTCCTACTGGGATTTGTTTTTTTTACAAAACTTGAAATGCTCAAAATTTCTAGAATATTTTGACGAAACCACTTCCATGACTGGTCATGAAATACACTCTCTGCGCCGTTATCGGGTAGAACTTTACATAAATTTGGCTAAACTTTTTCAGTAAACATTTTGCCCTGCGCCGTTATTGGCTGAAATTTACGTAATCGAGCAAATTTTTTCTCAAAGTTTGTACCTGATAACGGCACAGGAGGTGTGGTGCAACAGTTGTCGATGTTTGTGTTCAAAGCTTATCCAGCCCAGGCTGCCCAACCGAGCAAAATAATAAAATACAATTTTTAGCGTAGGCGACTTTTACAACCTTTCCTGCATTCTCCGTTTTCATAATGCCAACATTCTTGTGAAGGACAAGGATTTTTATATTTTTCGGTACCTCTTCGTTCTGAAGTTTTCTCGCACTGCTGACTTACGGGAGTTAAAAGTGTATTGATAATACAAAATGTCGGTAATTAATCACGCTCGACAAAATATCTCGGGATTGATATTCGTAGTAATAAACTATGGAATATATCATCGATATTTTTTCGGTTTACTTATTTTCATAAGGGCCTCACAGGAAAAATTTTCACTTAACTGTCATGGTCCATTCTGGACACATCTGTCCAGATGGCACGTTTTTTCGAATTAACTCGCGAAGGGTTAATGATATAACCAAACGGCAAACGGATTATAAATCTACCAACGAAATTACGTTTTTTTATACTTTTTTAAATTGTTTTCTTTAACCCCCAGGACTCATATTGGACTAAATGGACCTACGAATATCGAGATAATTTGTGTTCATGTTAATAGAAGATTTTGTTGTGAAAAGCATATTATAATAATTACAAACTCGGTACAAAGCCTATAGTATATTTGGAAATTAATTTGTTAACATTATAGCATGTCATTTTACACACAGTCTGCTGTTATCTTAACAAATACTTGATTGAAAATTGATATAGTAAACTTGTATTATAAACTGAGATTAATTATAGAAATAGTGTGAAATGTTGGTTGAAATAAAATTTTATATTGTGAAGATTTAATTGTATCAGACTGTATATGTATGTGCTAATAACGTAACAAATTTGCAAATTTTGTTTCGTACCTCCCAGTACTTTTATCATTGAAAAAGCTAGAATACATCAATTGAGCAGAATTTTTTTTCAACATTGAAATAAAGTTCCAGTTTATGTTTCTATGTTTATTTATACACTCCTTGTGCACTTATCTGGACAATTCAACGACCACAAAGTGTCCAAACAGTTGAAAATGTCCAAATAAGTGTACAAGGATTAGACTAAAAATATAAAAGTTTTAGCGAAACATTATCGAAAGAAATGAAGTATTCGTTATTTTGTCCAAATAAATGCACAGGGATAAAGAAATAAATTTAATAAAAAACACGATCTTGTTTCGTTAGCTCATGTGTTAAAAACTTGGAAAAAAAAATCATTTTAGCTATACATTCCTTAACCATTTATCGGACGTTTTTGGGTTCTCAAAAATATCGTCCGATAAATGAGCATCGTCACAAAAAAAGGTCATTTTTTATTAGAATGACCCCATTTTGGCCGAAAAAGCGTCCGATAAATGAGCGTCCAATTAATGGTTAAGAACTGTATTATATCAATAAAGTGTATTTATAAATTTTCAAGGCGACAGTCAGAAGTTTCATNACAGAAAATATAAACTCAATATCATCATAATTGCAAAAGTTTATCCAATATCCGATTTGATTTTAGGCCAAGTTGACCGCCATGTGGGTGGCCCGTGGTAATAATTATAGACAAATCAAACCAACTATCTAATCCGAGGACTTTTAGAGAGTATTTTACTAAAAACTACATAAAAATTGATCGTGTAAAACGTCCGTTATGAACACTTTTCTGACACGTTGTGTTTGTACACAACAGGCCATACCCGTCCTTAAGAAACTCGAGTGCCAATTTTTTTGAATAAAAAATCTCTAGATACTCTTGAGAATTTCTCCCGAAACTGTTTTCATTGTACTCAAAGCCATCTTGACAATCGTCTACTGCTAGTATAATTATGATTAACGAAAAATATAGAAGAAACATTTGTATCGCGCATTTTTTTTGCTAAGCACTATACACAAATGGATTGGGTTTGGATACGCCTGGAGGCAATACCATATCTGCATTGTCATTGTGCAACTACGAAGTCCTCCTTGGTTGACATTTGTTCGTTAATCAACCGATTTGCATGCTTTATTTATAACAAAAATGACGGCTTTATTTCAAACAGCACTAGACCAACGAAACAGAGGTTAAAAGTTTTAATTTAAAACCTCCTACCACTAATTTAAATGTTGTTGTTTCGAAGTGACCGGTTAATGTCAAAGTTGACGTTCAGCAGCAATGTAAAAGAAGTGGGGTACTAACAAACCCGTTTATGAGTACTTTCGCGACCACACCATTTGGTCGCGAAACCATATTTTGAACAACAATTCGCGACCAAATGGGGTGGTCGCGAAAGTACTCATAAACAGTTTTTATTTTCGCGACCATTTTTGGTACCTTTCACCATGTAAAAATAATTCAATTCTTACAACACAACATATTTGTTCTGACTTACTTCGTCTAAAAATAGCAATACACCAGGTGCGCCGTTATGTTACAAAACGATATAAAAAAAAAGTGTAACATAACGGAAAATTGTAATATAACGGCGCACTGCGTAGGCGATTCCGCTGGAAAGCGCCAAAAAATAAAAAAATGTAAGTTCACGGGACGAACGGGGAAAATATTGCGAAATACGCGTTGTTTACAAAGTGTAAAATAACGGCGTAGTGCGTAGGCAAAAACGCCAGAAAATTTCTTGCTAAATGATTGTAATATAACGGGACGAACGTTAAAAATTGTAACATAACGGGTGAAACATAAAGGCGCACCTGGTGTAATAGGAAAATTAATGGAATCGGAAAATGCACACAATGTAAAACAACACTTTTGGTGTAATGCAAAACTCAAAACTAGTTTATCAACAGTCTAGTCTCGACCAATTGTGGAGTGAGAAAGATAATCCGCCATTAAACTGGTCAATATCTCTATCAAAAAACCTTCAGGAAGATTGGACAGACGCCCCACCATACTTAATTTTCATTTGTTCCAGCCATTTAAATGCATTAATGTTGAATTAATGCTTACAGCGCGTATGATACGGGTTAAGTCGCGACGGATGACAGTCAAAAATGCCATTTGGATTTGTACGAGCGATTTACTGGATCGCGCAAGTCTTAGTCTGGAATCGAAGACGATTGGCTAACAATCCCTTAAAACCATTTCTTAATTTTATTTTTATTTGATTTAAAATGAGCGAAGACTAACTCAAAAAAATAAATAAATTGAAACTTTTTTGGCCATTTCCTTTTGATCTTCAGCTGAAATACGAGTTCAACTACAAGGAAGAATTTTACAGATTGGTATGCTTTTAAAAGTATCGAGCAAATTTGCAGTAATTTCCCTTAACCTTCCAACACATCGCTCGGAATTTTTCCGACCGAGCATATAAAACGCATTTGTTTTGCTGTTTTTATTCATTAAATGTAACGGCAGTGAAAACCAACATAAAATAGAAGGAAAGCAGATAAAAAAATATTTTCGTAATGAATATTAATCAGTCATTTTTTGGAGCTAGGAAACCTTAAAAAAGAGGTTATTTGCAATTAATCGTTTTCACGGACGCTTTTTTCTATCATATTTTTCCAAAACTGTGAAGTACAGGGTGAGGTAATATAGATGCTAAGCCGTTTTTTGCTGACTTGTATTCGCTTCGCGCACTCGCGAACCGAAAACGGTTTAGCATCTATATTACTTCACCCTGTAGTCAACGTCCCACTAGCATGCAAAAAATGAACCTCGTAGGTCACCGGGTCAACCGTTTGTGAATTTGTGTTTTTGTGGTCAAATCGACCAAAAAGTGTCCAAGGGTGGCCGAAGAGCTTTCGAGAGTATGTTCATTCGATTCAGAACCATAAAATTTCGACCGATGTGGGCACGGAACTGTTGTTAAGCTATGTTCAAAGGTTAATAGGTTCTCTTCTAGTTTCCCTTTGAAGTTAACCAATCGAAAATTACGCTTTCACAAGTTGCAAAAACGGATAAGTGGCGAAATTTCGACTTATTACCTGCTATTGTCGAATTTGATTATCCCCACCTCCATGAAAGAATTAATTATTTTAATTGTGGCAAAGGAATTTCGGGTAAATGCAAAGAAAACGCGACTTTGTAGTGATTTGCTAGATGATTGGACGAAACAGTTTGAGATATTTGGCAAAAGTGAAAGCACCAGAGAAGTCAAAGTCTGGTGTTTGCTGTTTGTATTCTTTAATCTTTTCGACTTCCTTGAAAAATTCGATATTATAAAACTTGGGGATCAAACATCCGAAAAATCCTGTCGAAAATTGTTAAGTTCCGGGCGTTTTGTTAAGTTCAGCAGACAGTCCGTAGGCGGAAAAGTTTAGGGGCGTTAAGTTCGGTAGCCAGGCGGTGTACAGTATAGTACTGTGTATTAATACCATAAATAAATTTTCTCAAAGCTCATTCAAGCACCTTTTAACAGTTGAGCTTTGTTATCAAATGTCATCTTATTTACAATGGGCTGACAGTGATTGGATGACGTGTCTCGGAGAATTTCAAAAATTATCAGGCCACATAGTTGGCGGTAACGTCACAGGTTTTTCCTAGTGCAAATTTAACACGCATGCTTTACCCCCAAATGGTTGGTTTTCATCAAATTTTTATCCAAATCGTATTTCATCGAATCGGTCTTCGCCTACAATAGGTTCCCTGAATTAGTTTTTCGTAGAGTGGTTTTTTTTAATAGTTTTGAAAGTCCTGTTTCATCAAAAAACGTTACTGATTAAGGGTGTGTCAGTCATGTTGTGTAAAAAATGAATCGGAAAACCAATAAAGTCCATTATACCGTCGTAAAGTTATTAATATACAACACAAGAAAATACACTTTTTTAAGGACTGACCCCTCCCTAAAGTTATTTGCTGACAATATTTATTTAAGGACGTCACCCGCTTGTCCATCTAAAGATTCAGCCGTTAAAATTAATTAGTTTTAATTAATATACAGGTCAGGACGGGATATTTTCAATGGGTATTTTCAGGCGTTAGTAATATAACCGCGCAGTTTTTAACTTCCAGGGGAAAAAATGTCCAGATTTTATCATAACGGCTTAAATTTAGTCGTCAAAATAGACACACACGCGTGTCGTGTGCCTCTAGTGAGGTCTGTATTTTTTATCAAAACTCCGATTTTTCCTTTTTTTCCTTTCCTCTTTTAGGAAAAGGTATACCAAAACTAATCAAAAAACAGGCTCAATCGGAACTCGCTGAAATAGGGCCTTATTAAATTTTATGAAATAACTGTTTAACTATAAAGCTACAAATGCGTTTGTCATATACCGTATTATATGCCCCTTGGCCCATAGGTACCCTGGGGGCCTTTGAGGTTAACTTAAGGCTTTAATACATGCATAACTAGAAAATTACCCAAAAATGCGCTAAATAACGGAGGAAACGGGACGGTTCGTAGATAACGGGTCACGGCATATTTGCGAATCGGTCTATTTTGAATACACCACCTGAGGGGTTATCTTACTTTTATAAAGGCTTAAAAAGCGGCAAGATAACCCAACTTTGGTGAGATGACCCGTCAGGGCGTTTAGTTTAATAAATGGAAATCACGATACGTTTTAGTCAAAAAAGTGGTAAGATAACCAATGGTAAGATCACCCCTCAGGTGGTGTAATTCACACAATCGAAAACAATGTTATGCTGTCTTTTTAATACACCCCCTGCGCTGTTATCTTGTCACCCGTTATCTTGCAGATTTTCCCGTTGGCTCCGTTATCTTGCAGATTTTTTTCGGCCAATTTTCCAGGAATCCCTATCTTTATGTTTTAAACCCTGCGCTGCTATCTTGCAGATGTCCCCGTTCGCTCCGTAATCTTGGAGATTTTTTTCTTGCGATAGTTGCAAGATAAAAGCGCGGGGGNGAGTGCTTTAAGCGAATGCGCTGCCTAAAATCATATGCGCTGCCTAAAAGCACTCCCATCAGAGAGTCCCCCTACGGTACATGTATGCCCTTTAGTTTTGCGCGATACCCGCTCTGCCCAAATATGACTGTCAAAGTAGTAAAATGTTAACGGTTTGTAAGACAACATTCACTTCCTTTCAAACCCGTTACGGCAATCCATTTGATAAACTCAAAAAGCTAACATTCAAAATATGCAGCGACTTCAAAGATGAGGCTTGGGTTCTTTTTTATTTTAACTCCCAGAGGCAATATCACAAAATATAAGTAAAATGTGAAGTGAATGTGCTGGTGTGAAAAATGTTTATAATTATTTGGAACCCTTTGTAAGATTCAAGAGCGTATGCGACGAGAATTGACGATATCAATCACATTGATTTTCCTCGTCATGTTTTTCAATATATTTATATACTGTGTGTGTCAAGTTAAACTCAATCGACACAAATACACGTAAGACGTTTTAAAATTTTACGGACATTTTTTGCACGTTGTCGCTGAGCGAATATAATTCACCAAAAACGGCTTAGCATTTATATTACCTCACCGTGCAGAGCTCGGCATAATCAGTTGTCTTGCTTGGCTTGGTTTGGCTTAGCTCAAGTTGGATTTTTTCGCAACTGACTTGGCTAAGCTTGGCTTAAATTGATTTTTTTCTTTCGGCTGGCTTGGCTTAAGTTCAATTTTTATTTTCACTGGCTTGGCTTGGCTTGTTATAGGCCAAACGACGGTGGCTGAAGGTGGCTGCAGGTGGCTTAAA
>SCLG01000233.1:0-18116 GCA_004367875.1 Oikopleura albicans
TGCACTTAAAATTTAGACAATGAGGCGCTAAAGATTTTTCCTTCTCATAAAGTAACCCAATTTGTTAAAACTATGGTGATGTTAAATTTGAAAAAAAAATACCTATACTGTATGTATACCTATACTGTATGTACCTATACTTGTATAGGCTATACAGTTATATCCTTAATTTTTTCGAATTATTGGAGAATATGTAGCAGAAAAATATTCTGAATATTATACACATTGTTTATATTCTGTATGCATTAGTTTTATTATTTAATGTACAGGATAAAGGTTTGTGAAAAATTTGTCAATAAATTTAATGTTTTGGTTAAATATACTCAATAATGCATACATACAATGTATATCATTCGGTGAAAAAGGCGGTTTTGTAGACGACACAAGACCAAGTAAATTTTATATTGCCAGTTACAAGTCATTTTCCTACTATATCTACGCATCGAATATTTTCCAATTAGCAGTGATAAAATATATCACGATATACCGTATGTTTGCGCTCAGACTGTCGCGGTGATGCGATAATAGCGCTGCAAATCATAGAAAAATTGCTGGAAGCCCGAAAATCTGTGCACCAACATACGGTATATACAGCAAATATCTGTATGAATATGAGGAAACGGAACGAGCCAAACAATTTTTCTAGAAAACAAAGTTTTTAGAAAAATCAATTGTCGCTGACTTTTGATCACCAAAAATCGGCAGTAAACTCTTTAAATCATCAATTTGGTCTCCAATTAATTAAAAAACATTTTCAAGTTTGGCCAATGCACGTGCATGCAGGAATGAATTCTCATCAAAACAAAAAAATTAAAGTTACTGTATTACTCGCTGCGATTTGGTAACGCCTCACTTTTTTTTATTTCGTTAATTGGACACCGAATTCATGATAAGATGCCCTTATGATAATCCAAGAATGTCTTTGTACCGAACAAAAACACAAAATATTTATGATTTTGAAGGAAAAATACTGTAAGATTTTGCTAATTATTCCGCACACAAAATCAATTAAATTAGACTACTTACAGGGAATTTGTTCCGATGCCGCATACTGTATATAAATTAGCTTGAAGATCACTAATAAGATATTTCTCTTGGCGTAAACACCATTAATCATAATTGTTGAAGTCGTTCAGGTTCAAGAAATTGTACAGGTTTTTTTTTCTTAATTTATTTTCGAAGCGAAATAAATTTTATTTTTTTCACGTTTTGCTCAAGTACGCCGCTCGTGTACTGCCTAGAACCTTTTTCGGAAATATTTTCATGAATTTGCGGTTAAAATAAATACCCAATAAACAATAACTCCTTAAATGTCTGTTCTTTTATTGTTAATGAAAATTGAATTTGCATCATCAAACAAATGTGCACATTTTCCGTTTACCTCAATTAGGGACAGGGGCGTTTTACGGTTTTTATCAGGCGAATTGCATGAAGATATAAAAGGCGAATTTCGTATACTTCGGATAACGGAGATTGGCGATAAAATAAAGTGGCTTTGTGTACTACACCCATTCTTTGGCGCTTGTTTGTTTCCAGTAATAATGCCTTAATTGAACAAAAAAAACGTTATCGTAAAGTCTAAATGGTGATTACAAAATAATAGATAAGAAGTACATTTAGGTTGTTCAAACTGAAAATCAAAGGTCATTCTAAACTCAACAAAAAGAAGTAAAAAAAGGATATGTTAACGAAGACAAACTAAACATATATCAACAAAAGTCCACCGCTTGCGCAATTATCTCGCAAGCACTTGCAAGCACCCGAAATAGTATATTTCGTCATATTTTCCTAATTACTCGTCACATTTTTCTATTTTTTCATCATGTTTTCCTATTTTTTTGTCATTTTATTTGCAATATTTTATCATATATTTTTTAGCATCGCCGCCTACGCACTGAGAAGTTATCTTGCCATTTTGAAAAATAATTTCGCAAGATAACTGCGCAAGTGGTGTACTTTTGTTGATATCCCCAATTGATTATTATTCCAAAAGTGTTATATATTCTGTTAGCGATGAGAATATAGTAAATTTGTGATATTCAGTTTTGACAGCCTAGGTAAACTGGACCACAGTTATTTAAGACATGCAGGATTATTCTAGGTCCAAATGAGGTATTTATTTTGGCTAAAATGAGTCTATTCAAGATAGTCTATATAAAACTTGACATGTTAAGTTTACAGCGTTAACTGTGAATAAGAATTGATAAAATTGTATAAAAAATCTAAATACATATATAATGTATTTATAATATGATATTAATTATATCTATAACAGTATCTGAAACGTTTTGAACGCGTGACTTATTTATTATATCGCTGGCTCACTGTTGTTTTTTTCTCAATAAAATGAATTAAAATTTCACATGGTATAAATTAACCTTTTGAAACTAGAAATTAGATTTGAAGCCATCAAGAAGGTTAAATTAAAATCTTGTTGTCAAGTTCCTGTTATTAAAATAAAACCAGTAGTTAAAACATCAAGTTTCTGAACGGAAAATGTCTAATCTGTCCACACATGCCTGCTTTACAAATTCAAACCAAATAAAAAATAAAATAATAGGGTTTCCTTTCAAATTGTGTTTCCAATTTAAATCCCACGACATACAGGAAGGACGTGTAGGAAGTTAGGTTACAGAATAGACCCTATTGTGATATCAAATGGGATTTCGTATGTGACATAAATGCTTGTTAGAATAAAATTAATAGTATCATTATTGCATATAATTTATATAACTTTTGTAATTTTAGGTAAGAAATAGCTTCACGGGCTTCAATTTTCATAATTATTATTGTGTCTATTTAAGTTCGATTTGGCGTTAAATTTACGGTAAAAATGTAATTATTAATTTAAAACTAATTAGGTTTAAGGGTGGTCTGCTCGATTTGTTTACAAACATGCATGAAAAAGAACACGTTATTGTGGACAAGGCATACATTCCATCACTTTGAAAATGCCATGTACACATGTTCCCCACTTTTAGGAATCATTTCCCATCTTTTCACGCACCATAACTATTGACAGTGACCTTGAATTCGAGGCTGAACTTGTCACTTCCGGTTTACTATTTTTGCTTCACAGTCTGAACGGCTTGGTGGATCAATTTCGTTTTGTGTGGAAAAAGTGTGAAATAAAAAACTCTACAAATTTGTAAGAAAACATTTTCAATTTTTAATTTTTTTTTAATTATTGGAAAATTAGTGTTTTGACCTATTTTCAACTGAAAAAAAAATAACTATCCAATAAAAAATCTGAAAATGTTTTCTTACAGTTCTCTAGCGAAGGGCCTTAAGATTATCAGAAAGAAAGAATCAAATAAATTCCAGTTGGCGTGTTAACCCTGAAGCTTTTTTTGCACTCTTTGGGACTATATTTTTGCAGAAAAATGATAATGTTTGGTGCTGTTAGTACTCAAGGCGTGCCTGGTTTGACCCCAAATTTACTGTGGAGTTACCCTGAAGACTCCTTATGATGATAGAAGTCAAATTTAAATGAAAGAAGAAAGCAAACAAATTTTAGCAAATAGCAATCGTAGGAGTGATTTCCCAAATTATCGAAAAATTTGAGATTTTGAATTGCTCCAAATTTCTAGAATTCGTGGACTAACTTATTTTTTTTTTGCACTTGTACTGATTCACGAAACCTTTAAAGATAATCTGAAGATAACTATATGTATTCAATGCGGTGTAATGAAAAAAATGATGTTGAGTTATAAACAAATCGAGCATACCACCCTTAAAAACTTTTTATAGACTAATTTGTATCCCCTATTTTGCATAAGAAAGAAACAGACCAATCACAGACGTCTGTATAATGAGGCGGGCCAATAAAATTTGCGGTTTGAAATTACGTTTTTTGAGAAACATAAATTAAATTATTTTTCTTAACTACAAGAATACGATTAATTTATATTAAATGATGTTTTTGTGTATTTTAGTACATATTTTAGTAAGATTTTTGTGTATTTTAAAGCTTGAGTATAATAAGTGATATTCTTACCCTGTTAGAGAGTCCCTGTTGGTTTGGCACTTTTTGAGACTTTTGGTCAGAACTTGGTTTAGGATTTTTTATATTTATTTTTTTTTTTTTTTCAAAAAACAATACTTACGGTATAATCGCTCTTTTGCTCGTAAAACATCTTTGCTGAAGTTGGTACCATAAATAGAATAAATGAAGGAATTGGTAACTGGCGCCAGGAAAACAAATGAATCGGCAATTGCTGTAATAGTTGTTAGAAAAGCCATTTAGCTCTAGAATAGCACATCACCATTAGCAATTACGGTGAATGATCTTAGTGTTCTTATCTACAGTGCGACAAAAATGAATTTTGCAAAATTTCTTGTCTAAAAAAAAAATACAGAAGATTTAAAATACTTCAAAACTGAAATTTAAAGATTCAGTACGCCCTCATTATTCACATTTTTCGCAAATCGATTATTTTCTTGAGTAAAGGCTCACGGAAACAATAACAATTTGCGAAATATTTCACGAGAAAAATATTACATTCCTTACGCTGTTATGTTGCCACTCGTTATATTACATATTTTCTCGTTTGTTTCATTATTTGGAAAACTAATTTTTTTCTCTATAAAATTGAATTCACCTTTCTTTTCCGGTATTTTTTTTGTCCTAAAAGTTTTAACAACCGTCTTTAAATTTTCGACAGTACATGGCATTTAATGGCAGTTGGGTTATACGGATTATTAGCCACAATATATATGGGAAAAAGTTGATAGCAGTGGTTGTTAGGAACATGATTATTGTGCGGGTGGTCGAGCGGTGGTTGCGGCGGTTGTGCACGCGCGTATCGTTACGCCGGATCGCCACTGAAGCGCGACGAACGAAATTATTTATACACATGTACGACCATATTGTTACCACTAGAGGCAGAATAAATCCACATATGGAATAAATAATAAAATACGTTTTTTCAATTGGAAGCTGCGGCTACTACTAGGTTCAATTATCGCAATCATTTTTTTGTTTATACATAGTTTAATTGGAATTTTCTGCATATCTCGATATTTCGTTTTTTCGTTTTATATGTTTATACATTAATATTTTTCATATATGTTAGCATGTATACATACGCATATATACATAAGCATATATATAGGAACAAAGATAAGCACATATGATCATACATATAATATCTAATTTAGAGAACAAATTGTTATTATAAGATACGACCGGACATTTTCACCAATAAGTGCACAGGGTATGTTACATANCAATATATGAAAAGCAATGCGGGTGGTGGTACTTCCGTGTCCGATGTGGCAGATAGCTCCAATGGATTTATGGGATGCCTGCCGGATCAGGGAACGCCTTGTTTCAAAACAGAACATACATGCTCTGTGTCTCTATCTGTAGATGGCTCCCGCTGGCACTTTCAGAGTAATGGTATTCCGGACCATATTGCATGGGGTCTCACTGGCCAAGATGGTACCATTTCATCGAATTCAAATGAGTTTTTTATTCCACAAANCAAGAAACGTTCGATGAAGTACATTACGCCTATGAGCCAGCTGGAACCGCTGCAATCATTTTGCTCCATGTACTCGCCATGATGTGGATACCGATCATTTTCATTAAAGCACTTTTCATCAATGGCAAGTTTAGCTTTAGCAATTGGAAGAAGCACGAAAACGCACTTGTTTTTGTACCCGAAAAGAAAGAGGAGTGATTTTTAATGGATTAGTTCAACCTTTCATGTATTTATTGGCGGAAAATTTGCCATATTGTCTTTGTCTATGATCCATAGACACCACTACACTTTCTGAACATATAGGCACACTAGTGGTAAATAAATAAACTTATTACGAGTTCGTCAGTAGAATTACCTGTCAAACTGAAAACTGAAATGAAAAAAAATCTAATCATGCTTGCTATATAACGTGCTTGATTTAAAATCTAATTGCGTTTTTCCAGTTTTTAAGCTTTAAGACTCGGTCGGTACCAAATGGACTACTTATTTTGTGAGCCTCAAGGACCTTGAGTCAAGGTGCAGGAGGAAAAAAAAATAAAAAGAAGAGACGCGCTCTTTGCCTATTCTGCGTAGTCCAAAATATAAAAGAAAGGATTATGATACGTAGTATAGGACTTTCTTATAGAGTCGGAATTCGATGCCATTATATAATCCAGATTTAATGAGAAAAAAATTAGCAACTCACCAGTGAAATTTCAATTAATTTTGACAATTTTTGTCGAAAAAAATACACTAAGCGAAAAAGAAAAAAAGTTTCCTTGAGGACAGTTTATTTGTTTGACAGTTTATTCGCGCATTTTAGCGCTTGGAAATTCGAAACATTCTAGAACGGCCCCGTAGGAGCCGTTATGTTTCCGCACATACAAATTTCTGACAAATCGCCTACGCATTGCGCCGTTATGTTCCCGACGGTGCCGTTATGTTTCCGGTTTTTGGAACAATTTGATGTAAACATAACAGCGCAGGGGGTGTAATAACTCTAATTTAAAGTTGGAAATGTAAAAAATCGGCAAGTGCCTTATTTTACCCTTAGCTGTACAAGAACGATAACTACGAGGAGTTTGGGTGGGGAAAACGCGATAAACTACGAATTTGAGCTGAGTCAATTTGCATGAACTTCTAAGTAAAGTAAAATCATGAACATTATTTTGTATGTCTGTTCGTTCCTCATGGACAAGTTGTCGACGAAAAATTGCTCCTAAAAGAAGTTTGTTGTTTCTA
This sequence comes from Oikopleura albicans, assembly GCA_004367875.1. NCBI lineage: Eukaryota > Metazoa > Chordata > Appendicularia > Copelata > Oikopleuridae > Oikopleura > Oikopleura albicans. Next base: position 6,708 of record SCLG01000233.1, read on the forward strand.
ATCATGTAATTGAACTCCCATAAGTCTTCTTGACATACAAATAAAGGAGTTTTTGTAAAATCTTGATTTTCTCCATTAATATTATTAATTTAATAATTCGTATTGAGAATTTTTTTCGAGTTACATAATCCCTATTTTCCATTATCTTGGGGTTTCACAAACAAAAATACGTATTACACAATACTTTCGAGTTACGTAACCCCTATTTCCATTATCTTGGGATCGCCTACGCAATTTCAACCATACACCTACACAATGTTATGTTATGTTGGTAAAATGACCCTATTTTCCGTTATCTTGGTTCAATTTAGCCCCAAACTTTCCCAAGACAAAGGTACATCTGATGTATTAAAATATACAAAGGGTGTTTAGTCGAAGTTTGGACTAATGGACCCTACGAAATATATGCCAGTTGGGACCCTTTGGCCTTAAGGATAGGCTTGACTCAGAACTCCTTCGAGTCGAATTAACCCAAAATCAACAGTAAAACAAACCCTTTCGCCCTATAAATTATGAACAACGCAGCAAAAGCTAATATGGTTAGGGCTCTCGGTGAGGAAATAAAATAATTGAGGGATTTCAAGTTTGCGGCGTCCTAAATCTCCCATTATCTTAAAATCAAATGCACCGCATCCCTTGGCATTGAAGTATTTTGCTTTCAGTTTAGAAAACAAAAATATACTAAATGAATAACACAACCAATGGATTCACGGAGACAATTGAAAGCATTTTTGGCTTCCAGCTTATAACATTTTTCTCAGTTAGGTTTGTTAAATTACATTTTTATCAAAGTAATTATATATGTATACATATTATAAGCATACGTATACAGTAATGTAGTATACTTATTATAAGCAAAATCATCGACAATTATGAGGGAATTCACAGTCTCTAGTTACATACTTTACATATGTTAAATAAGATCGATTAAGGCTGAATTTGGGACGCAATTAGCGAAATAAAAAAAAGAGGCGGCCTTGGAAGAGGTAGACGTATTTTTCAATACGCGAACATTTAATTTGGTTCACCTCTAACCAATCACGTCAATGTAAAACGATATGACCTCTTCCATGGCCGCCTCTTTTTCGCTAATTGCGTCCCAAATTCAGCCTTAATCGATCTTATTTTTGTTCTCCACGAGATCATTTTATTGCTACCATGTTTGTTTTAAACGCTGTTAAAATATACAGATATAGAAAGCTACTGCATATCATATAGAATATGCTCGTCGTCACTTTGGTGCGCAGGCCATTATTGTATATGATATTCATAATTGACATACAGATATTATAGATTATTTAGCATTCTGGCTGTGTTATCTTTTATCGTTTATTTTACATGGAGCGCGATTGTCCACCGTCGTAAGAAAGAACAACAAAAACGAAAGCTTAAAGAGAAACGAGCGTCTCCATCCGTTTTTATAGAGTCGACGCAGAATTCCATGCGGGGAGGTTGTCCAAACTGAATTTCAACTTCTTCGCGGTTTCCACGACAATCTCAAAAATAGCTAAAAATTTAGATTTAACTTTAACTACAGTCCTCCACCCAAATGAGTTACAAAATGACGTAATTACCCAAATAAGTTTCAATTTTTTTGTCCAAGTCTAACTACCCAAAAAAGTTACATTTTGATATGTTGTCTGTGAGAACTTTTGTATAATATTGCCGTTTGTAAATATTGAGTGAAAAATGTCAAACAACAGTTGAAAAAATTGCCCGGCGTTAACGGAAATCTTCCCCTTAACCAGTTATTGCGTAGGCGGTATGGCTACACCGGTATGGCAAGAGTGAAGTTACTTTGGAATTTTTTGCGTGAAAGAAAAATACCGTCATGACGCGTCAGATTAAACAGGAATTGTTATGTAACAATAATTTTGCTTTCCGTTCAACAAAGACATCAAATTCGGTTTTGCACTCTCGAGACATACAAACTCTAAATTTTGATTTGTCAAAAAAAAAGTTCAAAAAGTGCTCAAAAAGTGCTTATTTTGAAATTTGGTCGTTTTGACCATTTGTCCAGCCACGTGGACACTACTGGTCTTTGAGGGTTGAAAGTACGATTTATGCACACCGCGTCTGAAGGGCTATCGTTTGGTGCTGAAAAAAACATTCTTATAACAAAAACAAAAAATCTGTCATCGGTACAGTGTTTAGGAAAAAAACCCACTAAAACGGCCAAATAAGGGTCGGAAATAATTTTTTTTTAGAAATTAATAAAAAAGCATGTGCTAATTTGTTACGCTCTATCTTTTGGCCAAATTAGTTTTTCGATTTGAGATGGTCGAAAAAAAAAGTACATTTTGATTATGAAATCCACCAATACGCATATCACACATCAAAAAGGCCAATTTTTAGGCTTGAAGGTTAACCTTTAAACACATATGACGGAATTTTGTCCGTCCGGGCATATAAAATGCGTTTTTTTATGGTGTCTCATTCTATTAAATGTAACGACAATGAAAACTAACATAGATTACAGTCTTTAACCATTTATCGAACGTTTTCGGTTCTCGAAAATAGCGTCCGATAAATGAGCATCGTCACAAAAGAGGTCATTTTTTTATTAGAATGACCCCATTTTTGGCCAAAAAAGCGTCCGATAAATGGTGAAGGACTGTAATCGATTACAAAGTCGGATAACACATAAAAATAAAAATTCTGTTTCCGTAATTAATGTTAATTAGTCATTTATTGGAGCTCGGAAACCTCAAAATAGAGGTTATTTGCAATTAATATTTTTACGCACATTTTTTTCTCTCATACTTTTCCAAAATTGTTCAGTAGTGAACGGCCCACTAGCCTGTAAAAAATCAACCCGTACGTCATCCGGTTAACCGTTTGTGAATTTGTGGTTTTGTGGTCAAATCGACCAAAAAGTGTCCAAGGGTGGTCGAAGAGCTTTCGAGAGTATGCTCATTCGATTCAGGACCATCGAATTGCTCATGGACAATTACGTAGGTTAGAACACAACGATAGGTGGAACGGACAAAATTCCGTCCGATGTGTTCAGGGAACTGTTTTAAATATGTGTTCAAAGGTTAAAAAGCCAACTACCCAAATAAGTTACAATTTTTTCAGACAGAAGTTGTAACTTATTTGGGTGGGGACTGTAATTAATTTCTTGAATTAAAATTTCAATCTGATCCAATAGGATTGGGTAAAAATATTTGGTTATTCAGTTTGTACAACCTACATGTGGGCGTCGGTCAGACGAAAATCAATACGCAGAAAATCTATGAAGAGGCCGTCTGCTGGCGGAGAGTCACTCAAACAACACCATCTGAATATTTGAGCCTTACTTAATCAATTACAACACTGCACAATTATTACCTGTTTTCGTAAAGCCTTCGATGGGCAAAATTTAGAAGAAGTAAAAAATTGGAAAAAAAATGTTATACAATTGATAAATTGCAAAACAAAAATTGAAAGTGGCTACAAAAGGGTCAAAATAATTGAATGCGGACAGAAAACCTATGGTTTGAAAGCGTTTTTATTATTTATTGTGAAAATATACCGGTAGTCCGTAAATTATATCGATATTATATCGAAAGGTTGACATTTGACCCCTTTTTGGGGTTACAGTCCCACACCCAAACAGGTAACGATTTACGTTCTGAAAAAATCGTTATCTATTTGGGTAGTCATTACCTTTATTATATATAGGCTATATTATATATAGACTATATATTTGGGTAATTGGGTTTTTGAACCTAAAATGGCTTTAGTTTGTATAAATCAAGACCGGAAAACCCATTTTCAAAGGTAACTTCAAAATGCCGTCATGGGTCCAAGTAAGGATCAAAATCATGGTGTATACAGTGTCTTCTTTATTTGAAAACTGAATAATACGGTGATATTTTTGAACAGTATTTACAGAGTCGTACTATCGTTTAGTTTCAGAAACATAGACCTTATCGTCGTATCGTTTTGTAAATGTATTTCATTATCCTTTAGCAAACTGACAACTGCTTCAAACATTTCTGTCCCTCTATGAGAACTCTGCAAGAATGGGTTGACTGTTTTGACTAGTTTTGTAAAAATAATATCGGCTTGATCAACGTCTTTGATATCACCTTGAGTCAGAATAGCATCAGCAATGTTAATTAAATGTTTCCCAAATTCTCCATGTTTCGTTGTGAGCGTCGACGTTACAATTCCATTGACCAAAATTATTCCATTTTCGGTTTGCGGACTGAACACAAAATAATTTTATTAATGTTTTTAATGGTTTAAACTTTAGAGGGTCCATATGATAGGATACAGTGCTTGAAAGATAACGGCTTATATGCAATCCCTGCGCCGTTAAAACGGTGGAAAAAACTACACGATAACAGTTCAGTGCACTTAACTCCCAGGAACAAAAATCCGCGCAAAACCGGATTTGAAACATGCAACTGTTTGTTTTTACGAAATCTACCAAAAATATTTTTGATGCCTCCACATCGAACCTTTCCTCGTGTTGTGAAAATAATGTCTTTAGTTAACTATATCAATTGTATACCTGACTGGATATTCGAATGTTGATGTGATTGATTTAACAGTGGCTCTTCCAAATTTCGTAACAAAAACATCTCCAACAATAACCGCTTTTGCTGGTTTTGCAACAATTTGATTTTGTTTCATTACATAAATTAGATGGTCGCCCGTTAACTGAACTTGGGTGGAGAATTCATCGTCAATATTGAAAGTCAAAAATTGAGCAAGTTCTGCCTCGACAAGGTTATTCGCCACCATGCGGACACAGTTGAACTTTTTTTGCTTCAAGTCGTAAGACCAAACTTTATGATTTCGATTTAGCTCTGGAAGTGAGACGACTTCAAATGACTCGGTGCCGCATAAAATTGCAGTATCAGACTTTGACAAACACACACCTCCACTTCCTTTTGAAGCCATGCTCATCATCTGTTTAGTTAACGCTGTCTATTAATAAGGTTGATTATTTAAAACCATACTAGTAGTTACCATAGTAGTTATTTAGTTACCATAGTAGTTATTTTAAACCATAGTTATATGATCGATTGGCAATTAGTCGTCAATTGGCGACAGAGAGTGTGACTTTTCCGAAAACCCTAGCCCACCTAATAAAAAATCTCTAGGTCAACTTAAATGTTACTTTTGGACAGAATTTTGAACCCTAAACCCTGATCTAACAAACTACGATGACTTTAATTACACCCTTAGCCTAAGAGTTAGGGTTTATCTGACCACTTTGCCCGCTCGTGCGCTTATCGGGCTACTTTAAGGGCTAATTAATAATTAGTAACACAAAATAAAATTAATTAGTAACACATTTATTTGGGTTAAGTCCGACTGCCATCGCCCAATGCACCCAAGATATACCGACTTTATTTAACCAGTGGACTCCACTAAACGCTCTACTCCGCGTACTCCATTCGGCCCGCCGCGGGCCGTTTTACTTTACGCCTCATTTATTCCGTTCTGGTTAATATTTTTTAATCTTTTCTTTTGTATTTAATTTGTCACAACCATCGTTAATTGATTTAATCAGAAATTATTGTCTCAAATAACTATATTTATGTAATAGTTAACCGTAAATCAAGGTGATTTCAGCAAATTTCCTGATTTTCGCTATTTATCGACTAAAAAAATTGTTTACGTTGAACGGAGTATTTTTTTCTTTATAATTTGTCGAATATGTTTGTTTTTTATCAAATAAAAGAAAAAAAAACGAGAAATTTTTTTAGAAAAGCTGACTATTTCGTCATAGCGCAGCGTGAGTCTCAACGGTATAAAATAATGCATATTTTTTACAAATCCTTTGTTTATATGCAATTTTTTGCATAGATTAATATCTACCGTGACTTATCAAGTGAGTAGCTTCATTAAAAATACCATATTGTATCAAAAATTATAATTTTGATATTTTGGCGTAATACCAATTTACGTTATATATAATTATGTATTAATCGTGTAAATACATTCGACCGACAAAAAAAAGCGGAATATAGATTTTTATAATGTGTTAACTCTCAAGAGTCACAGGTGTTCTCATAACCCGTAGGTGTCACATTGTGAAGATCGTCACAAAACCCCGTTGTGACTATTTTTAAAGTAAAAATTTCGTCGCAAAAAGTGTTTTATGGGGTATTCAAACATGCTGAATCCAACTAGAGTAATAAAAAATTAACCAGATGTCTCCAAAGTCATCTCAGGAAGATTTTTGAAAAAAATTTGAGAAANAATGTAAACAAATTATCTGGAACTTTGTTGTTTTCAAGCTAAATAACATCAACAGATCAATATATTCCAATCTTTGATAGAGACAAAAAAAGATAATTTTGAAATTGAAAAAAACGGCACTTATGGGGTTCTTTTTCAAATCGAAAAAAACGCGGCACTTATGGCCCATAAGTTATGGGAGTCGCGGCACTTATGGGGGCGGCACTTATGGGAGTGAGGACTGTATATAAAACCATAGTATATGATCTATTGACAAATTGTCAATATGGGTTGTCAATTGGCGACAGAAATTGTGAAAACCCTAGCACAAGTAATACAAAAATCTTTAAGTCAACTTAAATCATCTGTTACTTTTGGACAGAAGTTCGACTTAACCCTAAACCCTGACCTAACAAACTACGATGACTTTAATTACAACCTTAGGGTTTATCTGACCACTTTGCCCGCTCGTGCGCTCATCCGGCCACTTTTCACAACTAATTTTTTTGCCTACACACTGAGGGTTTATCCAACTATCTGTGAGTTTATTTGGCGAACTGTGCAGTTAGCATATACCCACTGCGGGTTTATCCGGCCACTTGCAGTCTGAAGATGTCAAGACCATCGAATACGGCCTCGTGCCAAGGGATGTGCTAAATAATCGTGCTTAGGGGTTAAGCCCATTTAGGAACAGAAAATAAAATGGATTTTAAACCTCAAATTCTTGAATTATACCCAAACAATGTATTATTTTTCATTCATGTATCATGAAATTCATGATTATCATGGTTCAACCTGGGCCCTGTTGTGCTTGAGCCATCTTTTGAAAATCCTGATTTTGCGCAGTAAAAAACTTTATCATATCAGCTTGTTGCATGCTTGAAGCTTGAGCATTTTCAGACATTTTAACCATCAGGTCATTAATCATCTTTTGGTTATATTGTTGGTCGAGTCTAGCTTGTTCTGCTTGTTGTCGCATAATTTCAACAAGTAGTGCATTGTCATTATTATATTTGTCAGTTTCGGATTCACAAGCGGCGGCGGCTTCGACACAATCGTCACGTTCTTCGCGGTTTGTCATACTGTCCAATTCACATACTTCCATATCGACCTCCGTTTTATTGGCAAAGCAGCCTTGACGAAGTCGACCACGAGAGGCACTGTATTTAGGCTGATCAAACTGCAATAAAAACTTGCTTGTTGATCATATGAGGCGTTTCTACTTAATCTATTTCCTTAATGTTTTTCAACTAGTTTAAAGGTCGACTGACTCATAAACTACTCTATGAGTTGACTATCATAGAGTCCTTACTTTCAATACGAACGATTTTGATTCTCGAAAATAGCATCCGTATTGGGGTCAATTGTTGAAAAGTGTCCAGTTTAGACTGTTTTGGGGACATTTTTTCACAAAAAGCGTCCGCATTGGAAGCAATCGTTCGTATTGGCTGTATCCGTATTGAGAGTAAGGACTGTACAACTAAATGTACAACTAAATGTAAAGTCAATTAGAGGTCATATTTAACGTTTTGACATATAACTTTATTATATTAGTTTACTTGAGCGCGTTGCAAGTGAATTTCCGCCGTGCTACTCTACATAATCCTGAAGTGTTTTAAGGCCTATACATTATAGACTATAGACCGTGTAAAACACTTCACTATAGGCTGTATAGGCTGTAACAGCGGCAGTACTCTAACTCCCACGATGATTTTAGTTTGTCATTTTAACTAACTTTTCAACTTGAATGTTTGAGTTTTCAATGTTTATTTATTATAATTTGCCAAAGTTTCACTCTCTCATTTTTTAATTTTTTTGTTTGTTTTNTGTCTCCAAAGTCATCTCAGGAAGATTTTTGAAAAAAATTTGAGAAAAAAAAATTTCCAATTTTTGTTCCAAAATTTTCTCCGTAGGATTTGGTTTGACCCGTCTATCAGCGATTTTTGATTTGAACTCGTTTTCATGAGATATAAGGCGAATAGGCCGCTTTGTGACGATCGTCACAATGTGACCCCTGCGAGTTAAAATTTGAAAGATTTATCTCGTAAAATGAAGAAACTAGAGCCAATTTAAAAATCAAAACGGCCCGCAGCGGGCCGCGTGGAGTCCACTGGTTAACACGTAATTTTTTCCCTACACACTGAGGGTTTATCCAACTATCTGTGAGTTTATTTGACGAACTGTGCAGTGAGTATCTACCCACTGCGGGTTTATCCGGTCACTTTCAGGTTTGGGTTGAGCATCATCATACAATCTGAAGATGTCAAGACCATCGATTAGCTCATGACACATTATGTTCGATTAGAGAAGAATAAACAAACGTCCGGCCTCGTGCCAAGGGATGTGCTAAATAATCGTGGTTGGGGGTTAAGCCCATTTAGGAACAGAAAATAAAATGGATGTTAAACTTCAAATTCTTGAACGGGTGGTTGTCCCCGAAACGGGTGTTTTTTGTCAAAAAAAAAACACCCGTTTCGGGGACGAGGACTGTATACTTCAATAATGTACAGTCCTTATTCCCATTACGGCCAAACCTGTCAAGAAAAAACGGCCCTGATGGAATTATTGACCCACTAAATACGGTCGTAATGGGATAATCACTTTTTTGGCGGAAAAAGAGGCCGTAATGGGATAAACGGCCCTAATGGGAGCTTTCGTAATGGGAGTATATTATTTTTCATTCATGTAACATGAAATTCATGATTATCATGGTTCAACCTGGGTCCTGTTGTTCTTGAGCCATCTTTTGAAAATCCTGATTTTGCGCAGTAAAAAACTTTATCATATCAGCTTGTTGCATGCTTGAGGCTTGAGCATTTTCAGACATTTTAATCATCAGGTCATTAATCATCTTTTGATTATATTGTTGGTCGAGTCTAGCTTGTTCTGCTTGTTGTCGCATAATTTCAACAAGTAGTGCATTGTTATTATTATATTTGTCAGTTTCGGATTCACAAGCGGCGGCGGCTTCGACACAATCGTCACGTTCTTCACGGCTTGTCATACTGTCCAATTCACATACTTCCATATCGACCTCCGTTTCATTGGCAAAGCAGCCTTGGCGAAGTCGACCACGAGAGGCACTGTATTTAGGGTGATCAAACTGAAATAAAAACTTGCTTGTTGATCATTTGAGGCGTTTTTACTTAATTTATTTTGTGACTCATAAACTACTCCATGAGTTATACACGACAATCATATAGAGTCCTTACTTTCAATACGGACGATTTTGATTCTCTGTGTCCAGTTTCGACTGTTTTGGGGACATTTTTTCAAAAAAAAAAAGCGCCCGCATAATTCCAATTTGAAAGCAATCCTTTTTATTGAGTGTATCCGTATTGAGAGTAAGGACTGTACAACTAAATGTAAAGTCAATTAGATGTCATATTAAACGTTTTAACATATTAGTTTACTTCAGCGCGTTGCAAGTGAATTTCCGCCGTGCTACTCTACAAAATCGTGACGTGTTTCTATAGCCTATTAAAGTCGCTTTTTTCGCAGGCCCTGGACTTTTGCTGAGCGCCACGTTTTACGCGTTATCGACCTAATTGTTTTTAGGTGAAAGATAAAACCCTTGAAAAAGTTAACGGAGCACTTTTTTCGATTTAGGTCAAGGTCACCCATAACCTAGTACACAGGGTGCGCAGTTAACCGCCACCCTATTAACCGCCACTTTTGCAGTTAACCGCCAGTTAGGGGTCCCACTATTTTCCAGCGATCACGCCTACACCCTGCGCAGTTAACCGCCAGTTTGCAGTTAACCGCCATTTGGAATTTTTACATATATGAGAATTTTTCATAAACTTTTGATAATTTTGGTGAAATATTGAGCTTGAGTGATCAATTTTACAAATTTATTTTAATGATCAATGCCTTTTTGTACAAAGTTTCGTCAATTTACTTTGTTAGGTTAGTTCAAAAACAAAATTGTTTTTCTAATCCGTACATACCCTTTGTTAATAACAGCCATGCCTTAGAAATGCTATACTGACGTTCTATAAAAAAAAAAGTTTTTTTTAATTGTTAATTTCACAGATTTTCGAAAATATTTAAAATTTAGTTTAAATTTCCGGTTTTTGATTATTTTTCAAATTAAAACTTGTTAAAAACTTTTATTTCAATTTATTTAATTCAAATATTTTAATTTAAAATTTTTCATATCATGATTATTTTTAAATTTGAAATTATGACTCATCCTTTGTTTTTTCCCAAATTGTCCAATTCTCATTGGTCAGAAACGTTATTTTCCGTTAACCGCCACTTTGACACNCTAATTGTTTTTAGGTGAAAGATAAAACCCTTGAAAAAGTTAACGGAGCACTTTTTTCGATTTAGGTCAAGGTCACCCATAACCTAGTACACAGGGTGCGCAGTTAACCGCCACCCTATTAACCGCCACTTTTGCAGTTAACCGCCAGTTGAGGAGGCGGCGAAGGGTGGCGGTTAATTGCGCACCCTGTGTACTTAAAATATAGTGCCTAAAATATAGTGTTAATTCGAGTTTCCAGCACTTCCGGCTGATTTCTGGCTGACCTTGACCAAAATCGAAAAAAGTGACGCCGTCTGCCGTTTTTTAAGGGTGATACCTGTTACTTGCAAAAAAATTAGGTCGATAGCTCGAAAACCCGAAGCGTGGCGCTCTGCAAAAGTCCAGGGCCTGCGAAAAAAAAACCGACCTAAGCGGTAGTACTCTAACTCCCACAATGATTTGAGTTTGTCATTTTAACTAACTTTTCAAGTTGAATGTTTGAGTTTTCAATGTTTATTTATTATAATTTGCCAAAGTTTCACTCTCTCATTTTCTAATTTTTTTGTTTGTTTTAATCTAAATTTGAACAGCCTAACTTTCACCACAACCAGCGCATGGAGTCCATTCGCCCCATTCCGCCCACATTGGACAATCACCATCGGCAATGAACTTTTCTTCACATGCGGCATTCGCCTCCTCAACTTTACTGCTGTCAGGGGCAAGGGCTGCAATTTGCTCGTCAAGTTCGATTTCCTGGGACAGTAGAGCGTCAAACTCATCAATATCTTGATTAAGTTCGACTTGAAAAATTTTGGCCGAAGGAATGATGGGATCCTCCGACATGGCCAACAGATTTTCAACAATAATTTTTGCTTCCTCGACAAAAACGTATTTATCGGCTAAAATGAATTTTTTATATTATGATGTCATCAAAATTGACTTTTAAAGGACGTTTTTAAGATTTTTACTTTGATTACTGA
>SCLG01000233.1:19845-40563 GCA_004367875.1 Oikopleura albicans
TATATTTTTATACATTAAAAAATTATTTAATTCAATTTAATTAATAAATTATATTTTTATAAATCAAATAATTACTTAATTTAATTTAATTAATAATTTATAACTTAATTAATAAATTATTATTAACGTTATTATTATCTCACGTTAATAGTATCTTACGTTAATTAATAATTATTGTAAGATACAGTATCTTAGTCTAAAGCCAACTATGACATCATGGGAAAACCTGAAAAACCCGGAGTGTCAAACACATTGACGTTCATCGGCTGGTCGAGTCCCAGGACATCATCATAAAGTCCGCCGAAAAGAGTGCCCTTTGCTGCGTGAATATTTTGCGTTACGCTATCGTCTGTTGCCTTGGCCGGAAATGGAACATCGGTTTGTCGGCCCGGTTCCAAAACACCCAATAATGCATTTCCAAAGTAACTTTTTCCGGCACCGGTTCGACCGACCAATACGATATTGTAAGCATCCTCATAAATATCGAGATGTTGATCTTTGACTTTGGCTAACACTTCTTTCGACATATCTAAAAGATGAACATAATATTAAATTAATATTATATTAAAATACCGTATGGGGACGCTCAGAATGCAAGGCTTTGAGCAATTTTTCTATGATTTGTAACGCTATTCTGTCGTCACCGTTGCAGTCTGACGGTATAACATTAATATTAATGTATTTATTAAGTTTTTAATAAATATTAATTTCGTCGTAGATTAATATAATATTAATATGATATCAATTTCGTCGTAGATTAATATAATATTAATTTAACGGTGTCAGTATGATACGCAAATAAACTTTCAAAAATGAAAGTTTTCTGCACGTCAAATTAACATAAATTATCCGTGTCTTTTTCATTTGTATTTTCTAGATAGTAAAAATCCATTTCCGCAGTTTGACCCGTTTTATAATAACCCGTTAAAATAAAAACAATAAAAAGATGTGCGTTTCGCGCCAGAGAGCTTTTTATCGTGGAGCCGTGACCCTGAAAGCTTTAATAAAGTCAAAAAGTGCTTGCCAGCGGCTTAATGTAAACTTTGATATTTTGCGAATTCCATAATTATTCTGGGCAGATTTTTTATTGCTTATTTTACTGCCCCTGGTACATACCATCCATTTCACAGCCCCATTTTGGCGGAATCAGGTCGATAAGGCCATTTGGTTCGAATTTATTTTCCACTTTGTCACATAACACTCCTTTCAGATCACCTTTTTGATTTGTTAATGTTCTGAATTTTTCAATTTTACTACACATAACCCATTTGTTAAAAGAAAACCAATTTTTTTCGGAAACTTACTTTAGCTTGGAACGAAATAACTTCAATGCTTCTTTTCCTTCTTTTTCTCGACCCAGTATACGAGCAATAGCTTGTGATTTACATTGCTGAAATAAATTATACATATGTTTATTACTATATCTGCTTCAGCGCCGTTGGTCCCTATTCTGCATTTTTTTTTCGCCAAAACGTTCCTTTAACTATTTTGGGCCAATATAACCCATTAATCAAAAACCAAGCTTGCCAAATTATAGAACTTAAAAAGTTAGTAAAAAAATGTGTAAAAATAAAATTCTCAAAATGACTGTGGCGAGCTCTAAAATTTTCTGAAGGGCATATTTTTTAAACCGTCGAAAAGTTCTAGAGCTCCCTACATACATTTTGAAAATTCTATTTACCACATTTTTTTATTAACTTTTTAAGTTCTATAATTTGGCAAAGCTGTTTTGGATGGGTTTTAAATGGGTTCTATTGGCCCAACATAATTAAAGGAACGTTTTGGCCAGAAAAAATGCATAATAGGGACTAACGGCGCCGAAACAGATATTTTACACTTGATGTGCACACAACGCGACGGTTTTTGGGAAGTGGTAGTGTCGCGTTGTGTGCACATCAACTGTACGCAACACTTTCCCCCTAAAAATCATCGCATTGTGTGAACATCATCGAACACACTATTTTCCGTTATTCCGCGTTTAAACTAGAATATATGGAAACATTTCATATTCATTTACAATCTTTGGTGTATGTTCAACAGTATTGTTTAGCGCTCCAAAACTACGCTTTAAGTAGATCTTTTTGGCCAAAAATAATTAATATGTACACTTGTTAAACTCTTTGTGCGCAAAAAAATACAAAAAGTTAACATCGAGAAGGATTTTTTCAAAACATCAACCAGGAAACAGTGCACATCGAGAGGTTTATTTGAAAAATATGGTCTGAAAAAAGATGCACATCGAGAGGTATTTACAAAATTTCGTGAAAAAGTGCACACCGAAAGACCCTTGACTGTAAATTAATTGATAAATAATAAATAATAGTTTTTTTATGTTTTTCTCGGTAATATTTTAGACGGTAATAATTTAGACTTCATGCGAGCGCAACCCGTGTAACTAATTTAGTTCTTCTTATTTTCAAAATTTACCTTGATTTTTCTAGCCGCGTCTTCCCGCGCCTGTTGTTGGCATTTTGTGACCAGCTCTTGAGCCGTGGTTAAAACAACCAGTAGTAAACCAATTAAAACCTTCATAAGATTGAAATTCTGGTAAAAGTGAAAATATACGATATCTATATAGACCGGACAAATAAAAACATTTACTTAGTAAGTGGCAAACAACTTTGTTTGGATTAATCAACTTTATTTGGATTTCTCCAAGTTATTACAGTACGGGTACCGGGATCACTCTCTTCAACACACATATGACTACACACGTCCGGCTTAAAGTAACAGTTCCACTTAAAGTAACAGTTTTTTTATCGAGTTTTATGTTTCCTTTAAGTAGTTTTGCGGAACTGTTACTAAGCAGGCAGTCTGTAGACGGAAACAACNCGAAAGATGAGAACGCAACCCGTATAACTAATTTAGTTCTTCTTTTTTTTCAAAATTTACCTTGATTTTTCTAGCCGCGTCTTCCCGCGCCTGTTGTTGGCATTTTGTGACCAGCTCTTGAGCCGTGGTTAAAACAACCAGTAGTAAACCAATTAAAACCTTCATAAGATTGAAATTCTGGTAAAAAGTGGAAATATACGATATCTATATAGACCGTACAAATAAAAACATTTACTTAGTTAGTGGCAAACAACTTTGTTTGGATTAATCAAGTTTATTTGGACTTCTCCAAGTTATTACATTACGGGTACCGGGATCGCTCTCTTCAACACACATATTAACAGTTCCACTTAAAGTAACAGTTTTTTTAGTTTTAGGTTTCCTTTAAGTAGTTTTGCGGAACTGTTACTAAGCAGGCAGTGTGTGGACGGAAAAAACTAAATGTTACTTTAAGCAGGTAGGTGGTGTACAGTCCCGACTCCCGTAAGTGACGCCCCGTAAGTGACGCGACTCCCTTAAATGACGCGTTTTTTCGATTAAACAAAACACCCCTTAAGTGACGACTTTTTTGTCTGACTTTAACAAAGATTGCAACTAATTTATTGCAGTTTGATTTGATTGGAAGGTAATTGCTATGCCATAATATAAGTACTCATTATGCACCGGTAATGCACTAGATCCAAAAAGAGTTTATATTTTTCTGAAGACGGTAAGAGTTTTATAATGGCTTAAAAACTAGATACATGAAAAGATTATCTAAGGGACTGATAGTTAGTATGGTTATGGTAAAAATAAGTTCTATCACATGGGATGCTTAAACTCAAAAATAATGATTAGTAATCAGGAGTTTACTTTTGTGGAATTACTTTTGAGAATTCTTGGAACATGGATTCTCGAATAAGTCGAAACGGTCTCTAAGCGTTCTATGATTAATCATCTTACGCAAACAAAATGAGGCAAATAAAAAAAAAAATGCACAAAAACTATTTCAATTTAACGCAGGTTCTAAAGAGTAATCATTTGCATACGGGTGATTCGTCAATAAATAAATATTATTGAATTTATAACGCGACACACAACAAAAAAACATTTTTAATAATTTTAAAGAAATTTAAAAATATGAGGGTTAGTTTCATACTTTTTATAGTCTGTTGGAGCCAAGAACTTGTAACAAAATGTCAGCAAAAGGCGCGGAACAACGCTGCACGCCAAATTAAGGTGAATTTATCTCTGTCATTTTAAAATACAAAAGTGATTGTTTTTCGAAATTTTGGAAACATTGTTTGCAAAAATGTACTTAATGGGAGTAAAAATTTCATTTAACCCCCAAGCAGGATTATTTAGCACATCCCTGAGCACGGGCCCGGATGTGTGTCCGGCCCCTTATTTACTCGTCTCTAATCGTACGTAATTTCTTACAATAAACAAATCGATGGTCCTTAATCGAACTCTTGAAAGCTCCCCGACCACCCTCGGACACTTTTTGGTCAATTTGACCACCAAAACATCTTATATAATTTAAAATGTTATAGATTTGTAAATCGCGAGCAATTGCACGAATTGTGGGCCGTGGCGAAAATCTGGTGACATATCGGGAAGAATTAAAGTAAGATTATTTTTGTAATTATTTTATTTTTATTGTGTATTTTAGAGAACTTCAACGTCAACAAAATGATCTAAAACATGAACTTTGCGAAAAGGTTGAACAGATTTACGAACCCAATGGTTTAGCTGGTCAAATCCCTCCCAATTGGGGCTGTGAAGTTGATGGTAGGTCAAAAATTTTGACTCAAAATACCATTAGAGCCGTTAAGAATTGTAAAATAAACATGGTTATTCGACGGTCGCCAGCCCTGATAGTAGTTAACTCCCAGGGGAAGTGCGTGTACAGACACGCAACTTTTTTTCGTCGATTTAAGGCATAAGGAGGCCCCGTAGGGCAAAACGGGTATTGGTGACCCCCTCTCAACTTTTTGAGAAAATTCGATTGACTGTGTTTTTGCGTGGGTTGGAGATTTCAAACAGCTCTCTAGGGGGCCCTGGTGGCACAAATCAATTTTTTTTTTAATCAGTTTTTTTTTAAATCAGTTTTTTTTAATTATTGCGAATTTTTAAGTGCGTGTTTATTTACACGCATTTTCCCCCTACGGATTCCCAAAAACTCCTGCCCCCTGAGAGTTAAAAACATTTTTTTATTTGAAAGATTATAATTATGGGGATATTTTCAGGAATGGTTATGGAAGTGCTTGCTAAACTCAAAAATCAACATTTAAATGTTGCCGAAGATGCGTATAATATTGCTTTGGTTGGGCGCACCGGTGCTGGAAAGAGCTATTTTGGTAATGCGTTATTGGTAGGCTGTTTAAACTGAATTTCAATCCGAGATACTATTATTACTAACTTTCAAATATTTTGCGGGTTGTAGTTTTAAATTTATTCGAGACATCAACTCAAAATATCTACTTTAGGTATATATTTTCTAATCACCGGTTACAGTCCTGGACCCCTAAATGGGTTTAAAAAATAAGAAAATTTAACCAAAAAAACTTACCTGTTTCGGTGACAACTACCCGTTTTTGGGACGAGGACTGTAATATCGGTTTTTTTTTTCAATGGTAACCGTTGAAAATCAGTTTGGACAGCCTACTTATTGGGTCATCTTGAGCCGGGACGTGAACGAGATGTGCCATTTCCAGCCAAAGCTACCGACTTCAGCGTGACGCAAAACATTTATGCTCAAACTGGGTTTCTTTTCGGTGGGTTATATGATGATGAGCTTGGTTTAAGTGAACCCATGAAAATCAATGTGTTTGACACCCCGGGATTTGCAGACGCTGAAATTACAAATATTCGAAAAAATAAGCTAGAGTTTGAAACACCCTATTTAAAAGATGTCCTCCTAGTAATGTATGTGTTGCAGAAAGATCGAAAAATATTAATTATTTCTCCAAATAAGGCCACCTTTTCTAGAAAGAAACTTACCCCATGTGCCATGGCCAGAGATGCACATTTCTGTAGTCTTACCCGTCTTTTTACCCTAAAATTTCCCGAGTTTTTGAAACGGTTACCCGACCCGACCCTATTCCAACCCGCGGGTAAAACTCGGGTAACGTTTTACCCGAGTTGTGTTACCCGAGTTTACCCGTGCTTAAAAAAAGTTGTCCAACCCGTTTCCAACTCGCGGATAAAACTCGGGTCGGAATCTCTGGCGATGGCGGTCCATTTTGGCATGACCGCGTCAGTCTTAGGACCGCCTAAGAATATTTCAAACCCTTAAAAAAGCTATTGATAGCCTCATCACTAAAACAGAATATCGATATGATTATATTTGTCTCTCCAAACCCGCGCTTTGACCAAAACAATCAAGATGCGCTGGAAATGCTCAATGAATGGACCTCTGGAAACATGTGGGATAATTTGATCATTGCAAAATCACGCACACTCTTCGACGAGCATAGTGTAAACGAACGACATGATAACGAAAATTATAGGGCGAAAATTAAAGATAACAAAAAAATTGTCGATTTTTTGATGAAGCGTCAAGCGGCTGATCCAGGCTGGGCTCGAAATCCTGCGCCAAATATAAAAAATATAATTCTAGTAGGTTTATGAAAAAAATTGAAAGTTTTAATAATGTTATTACATTGTTCCTTTAAATGTGCTTTCCAACTTAATCTACGTGATGTCTCAATCCACTTGTGAGAAGACACCTGCCAATTCTTGTTATTGTATTGGGACACTGCGTGGATTGAGAAACAATACCCTTTTTTGCATATTTCGGAAAAAAAACAAAATTTCGTACAATTAAAGTGGTCGTTTGCGTAAAAATCATTATAAGTTGTTTAGCGCAAGCACTTGGTGCCTAATGAAATATGTTCAGTTTTATAGTTTTTGCAAATTATCTCGAATAAGGTAAACTGCGTTGTTTGTTGTAATTTAGGGCGAGCCCTAAACACAGGAAAAGCTTGGGGAAAAACCGAGCTGGTTGGCGATGTCAAAACAACAACACCGCTCATGACCCATGATTTTAAAAAGTTAGAAATCAGTCTCATTAATATGGCTCAGCATCGTGAATGTTACGAATCAGACACGCATAATAGAACGGTGGAGTGTTGGCAAATGCCGATTTATGACGAAAGGGATCAATATGAAATGGCTTACGATTCTTATACTTTTGAAGAATCTGTTGTGTATTGTAAGTGTTAGCTATTTCATGTATACAATAATATTAGGGCTCGGGCCGAGCCGCTCGGCAAAGTCAGCTTATATTTTGGCTTAGCTTAGCTTACCTAATATTAACCAAAATTTAATTTGGCTTAGCTTAGCTCATGTGAGCCAAAAACAGTTTTAGCTTAGCTTAGTTTAGCTCATGTGAGTTAAAATGTACTTTGGCTTAGTTTCGCTAAACTTATACAATGGGGTCGCGATCAAATTTGGACGTAATATTCTCGACAACAAATATTCTCATTTCCTCCACCACATCTAGTGTATATTATTGAGAATATTACTATTGAGAATATTACGTCCAAATTTTATCGCGACCCCCTAGTATGTAAACCAGCTAATATGTAAACCAAAAAAAAAAGTTCTGGCTTAGCTTAGCCCACATAAGCTAAGCTTTTCGACATAGGTGTTCAGGGGTTAACCGTATAATAAAATTTGTTAAGCCGATGAATACGTCTTCATTGAAGAAGCAAAAATCCTCGTGAATCGACTCAGAGAAATGTCAAACCATCCAATTATTCCATCAGCCAATTTATTCCAGTTCGATCTTTCCCAAGATATTGCGGCCTTTGAAGCCCTTCAAAATCGCGAGCAAGATTTGGACGCTCAAATGACGGCGCTGGCAACAAATCCCGATGAAATGGAACAAGCGAATACAGGTAGGTTGCCAAATCAAGGTCGCTTTCGCTGTGAAAAACAGACCCTTATATTCGAAGCCTTTTTGTCCAAACCAAGATTAACCAACTTTACTGTGATAACTCGTNGACCATTCTGCGTATCTCCGCCGAGCTACAAGTAAGCGGGTCTTGAAGTAGTCAATTTTTAATTTATACGAGCGTAACGAGCATTGTCGACTACATAGGGTGTCCTGTAATAGAAATTTGAAAAATAAAAATTTATAAAAAAAAAGTTGATTTTTGTTGATTTTGGCTGATTTTTTTTCATTTTTTGCCCTATTTTTTTTTTTGAAATGTGGAAATTTAAGTATCAAAGTGAGCGCTATCAATTTTCTATTACAGGACGGGAGTTGCCCCAGGATGTTCTTGTACCAATAAGAACAATAATTATATATGTTTTTTTCTCGGGCGCTTACTTGGACGCTTTGGCGTGACGTCACATCCGTGATTTTTGCTAAAATTTGGGCATTTGTAGCACTTTAAAGTTATAAATCGTGTTTTTTTCAATGTGAAACTTTTTGTGTAGTGTCTTAGGGCACTGAATATTATATACACAATGAAATAAAACACAAACTAGTTTCCAACAAAAAGTACAGAGAGAAATACTCTAAAATACAGTAAAAATATGGGTACTTTTCTAGTAAGTAAATTTTACTAGAAGCACATAATTTCTAGATTTTTCCGTTGTTTTGGACACATAGGGACTTATTTATGTTACTTATAGTGTGAGTCAATATCCAAGTTCACTTCCATAGTCAGAAAAATGAGAATTACAGTCATAGGTATTTTGAGTCATGACCATCCTTAACAGGAACCTTATTTGGCGCTACCGAGCCTTAAGGGCGAAAGCGACCCTTATTTGGCAACTACCCTGTATAGAGTGCGAAAAAAATGTGATTGATGAAGAAAACTGTCCCGTTTTTGGTGAATGGGGCGAGTGGACCCAATGCGCCGGCTGTGGCGAAAGTGCCTCGAAGGCCCGACTACGGACTGGCTGTATCGCAAACGGGGCCGACGTTGACATGACCGTTTGTGAACTGGACACAATGACAAGTCGACGTGAAGAAGTTAAGTGTGAAGCTAACGCATGCTCAAAACCCGCTCAAGAGTTTAATAATGTCAATATGGTTTTGTACGAACTCATCAAGCAGCAAACCCAAGGGAAGGTTTAACATTAGTGTTCGGTTAAGGAGGGGACATAGGTATTGTTGGCCACACCATTTTTGTCTCACACTTTATTTAAAAAAAATCAGAAACAACACTAGTGTACGCTTTATGGATCCGATTCGTTTACGAAAAAGAACGAAAGCCTATATTTTGAAAATTATCGTCCTGATTTTAAAACGCGAAAAAAAAATTTTTAGTGGAAATGCATATTTCTCCTTGAGTGCGGCACTTAAGAGGGGGTGAACTGTAATAAAAAATATTTTAAAAGAAGGAAATCGCCTTTCGGTGATTTGCCTTCCGGTGATTCGACGAGCGCGCTCAAAAAAGACCAATGACAGGCCACATAGGCCTCAGACGCGCTGTCAAGCAACGTTACCAAAAAGTGGTAACATTTATTTTTTTCGCGTTTGAAAATCACTACAATAGAAGATTTTATATGTCAATTTTTATATGTTTATTTTTGTCAAATTCAATTTTTGGTATCAAAAACGAGGTTCATTTTTTGTTAAAATAAATTTATTACTCGACTAGGTAAATTTACGGTAACTAAACTTTATTAAAGAAACACATACAAATAATTTTTGATGAAATTCAACTTTGTTTTCTTTTGTCCAAACTTCACTTTTGAGAGTATTTTTGATTCAGAGTAAGTTTTCAAAAAACATAATTGTTGAAAAAAAGAGCGAATAAATGCTTAATCTTTTACCAGGACTCAGTGAACTTCGAAAATACAATCAATACATGGTCAGTAACTTGATGAAACATATGGTCGAAAGTAGAACCGTCACCCAAATGCAATTTCCCGAACTACTGGAAAACTTAAAAAATGAAAATGCAATATTTCGAATGGCGAACGAAGAAAATCAAAAAGAAATTTTGAGCTCTATACTTAAAGTTGTAAACGTCGCTAAAGGCAGGATTCAAAATTGTTGCTCATTTTACGTCTATTTCTCCGTTTTCTGGCAAATTTTTGACCTTAACGCAATTTTTGTTTTGTAACCCTGGATAAAGGAGGATGTTTGTCCACAACGGATTCGGCTATGTCCTGTGAAGATGATGGTTTCAATCTAATTTACCTAAAAGATTTAAAACGCA
The DNA here is from genome assembly GCA_004367875.1 of Oikopleura albicans. NCBI lineage: Eukaryota > Metazoa > Chordata > Appendicularia > Copelata > Oikopleuridae > Oikopleura > Oikopleura albicans. The sequence goes on from SCLG01000233.1 coordinate 29,841, forward strand.
ATGATAAAGTCTGGTCCTATGAGCCGAGGCAACAAAAGTACGTTTGTACCCGGGTCATTGCGCAACATGCCGAAGCGCGAGAAGTTATGCATTTTTTCACTTTCAAGCTCGATGATGATTTTGAGAGTACCGTCCGATTAACCGGCGATCATTTAATTTATATTTTGGCCAAAAATAAGATTATTTTAAAACCGGCCAACTCTGTTAAAGTTGGCGATGTTCTTATAACGAAGTTTGGTAATTTCCGCGTTCAAATAATTCAAGACGACTTGCAGTACCCGGTTAGGTAAAATACAAACAACTTAAAACATGTTTCTAATAGCGTTCGCATAAAAAAACATAATTTGTAACAAGTATTAAAATTAAAATTGGTAGGTTCCCGTTGTTCTCAAATTTCTGAAGTCTTCCTAACTTTCCCCAGTCTGGCCGTGTTTTTCAAACAATTAGAACCTTAGTTTTGAAAAAAAAATTGTTAAAACATTCTATAATTTCCACTCATGTACCCAATTTTTGGCGGATTGTTCAAGGATACTTCGGGACGCTTATAACAAACAATTTAAACATCGGTTATGAAATTTTTTTATAAAAAATTGACTGCTCGAATGGGACCATACTCAAATTGGAATCAATAGTATTAAATAAAATGCCTGATATTTTTTATATTTTAGTCCACAAACCGAAAATGGGATCATTGTTGTTAATGGCATGGTGGTATCAACTTTGACTATACGACATGGAAAGTTAGGCCCGCTTCTTCTCAAAGTGGCGGACAAAATAATGACAAGCGCAGGAGTTAATGAGGAAAAGGAAGCAAACAAATTTTTCACCGAACTTGTTGACAAAACTAGTCCCCACTTACCTGTGTATAACCGAGGTACAAAAATGTTTGAGGCGATTTTAGCTATTCTTAAAGAGAACCAACTTGAAATCGATATAGAAGACAGCATAAAAAGCCAATTACTTGAGTTAGATGAAGAATTAAACATGGAACTGTGAGAATTTTATTGTTCTCAATATTTGCTAAATATTTATTATATGTATGTAAATTTGTTCATAAAATGTGCAGAAAATAAAGATAACATTCAAGCATACGAGAAATTTATGTTAAGAGAGGCTTTGAGCTCACAAAATAATTGGGTTGATATACATGAACATGTCCAAATCATCTTCACACAAACCAAAACCAAACATTTTGTCAAATTTTATTATCAAAAAAGTATTTTCCGAGACTCTCGAAAAGAGATTGTTAACCAATTTTGTTACGAGAGTCCGTCATAAAATCTCAAACATAATTAGTTGGCAAAAATGTTTTACGAAATATTTTGCCAAATTTTTTTATCAATTTTTCACCGAAATTTTTTACCACAATAAAAATGTTAAAAGTTTACAAAAAAAAATTGTTTTAAGAAAAGCCCTACACACAAGTTTTACATACTATAAAACTCGTCAACATCTCCAAGATTTTTCATTTTTATAAACAGTTCAGTTTTTGTGAAACTAGCGGTATCTTCGCGAGGTCCGGGAACACCACTCTTATATTGTGTCCAATGACCAATAGAATAATACCAATTGCTATGACCACCCTGTCCATCCATTAAAGTACAGCCGCACGAACTTTTTGACAATCCGTTAAAAGTAGTAGTATTCATTATGTCTTCACCGTTTAATTTGACAAAAATCAGACTGGCAGCTTGGTCATTTAGATTAAGAGGGTGTTCTTTTTGAATCCACTCTAACTCATGCACCCCGCTGTCCCAAATCATTTTAAAATGGAAATCTTTCTTATTCTCTAAAAAGGGCTCGGCATAAAAAAATCATGCCATATGTTAAGTAGAATATTTGAACTCACTGGAATTTGTAAAAGTTTTTTTCTAAACTAAGTATGACGAGCCCTATTCCAAACAACGAAAATCTATGAAATTATTTCCGTCACGTTTGAAACATCGTTCAATATCACAATCTCTTGCAAATTCTGAAAGCGACGTTTGCTCATAGATTTTTTTCCAATAATAGGCAGGAGCCCTCTTAACGCTATCAATATGATCTTCGAGATCAAACAATTTTGACTCGAGTCGCTGAAATTTTCGCTCTAAATGCTTCAGTCTATCTTCCTGAAAATCAGTTTCACCGTCAAATGCTAGAATAAAATTTATCAAAATTGATGTTAAAAACTTCATTTCGATACTATACGTACCTAAAATGTTTATGAGTGAAGCTGGTTTATAATAACTGATCAATCATAAATGATTAATCTTCATGTTATTGTATACAATTGTATCTGTTTATACAAATTTTGTAAATTTTTTTCACTTGTATAGCTTTATAACTTATTTATATAGCTCTGTTAGTTTTTCCAGATTGCGCCACTTATCGATTTTGTTTTTGATACATTCACCCTAGACGACCCATCGTGACGCTGTATCAAACTAATTAAAAATTTGGTTCAATTCTTTGTTTCAATTGAAAAATAAAGGGATTCTCAAGGATTAAAATGACAACTCGGCTAACATACCGGCATTTTTAACGGAATATACAATTCTTAGAAGAAAATTCGCCAAAAAATCAACTACGATGAACAAGACCAAGTAATAAATTTCATGTATAGGGTGTAGAAACTCATTCTCTACAATTATCCAGGACTGGTAGATACCTTTAAAAACTCCGAGTCAAACAAATCTTCAGAAACGAAAGCGAGAATCCAACTGCTCACATAAAATTTGATGAAAAATGGGCACGAAATTAACCATTTAATCGACATTGTAAAAAAAAAATTCAAGATTGATCGAATATACCCAAACCAAATAATTTGCCGAATTGCGCCAGTTTGTCTTTTGTGAACATACTTTAACACAAAATTGTTAAAAGCACATGCATGGTTGATCGTGGAAATTATCAAAATGTCGACGCTAATTTAAGAGTGGGAAACACCCTACCAATAAAATTATCTTAATTTTTGTTTCATGCACATTGATATCCAGTAATATGCGTATGAAATCTATAGGCCGTATTTTTCCTTGATAAACCCCTTTCTTTGAAAAACGTTTTCCTTGAAAGACGTTTTCTTTGAAAAACTTTTTCTCGGGTTAACCACAAATGGATTTTCCCGGAAAAACACAAATGGTAATTAAAAAGAAGCTGCTCTTTAAATGCGAAACGGAACAACGAGCTTCTTTTGGATTTTCCCTGATAAACGTTTTCTCGGATAAACCATTTTTGAATTTTCCCTGAAAGACGTTTTCTCGGAAAGACGTTTTCTTGGAACCCTTTGTCTCTGACAAATCTATTCTCCGGTCAATGCAACTCTAGGAAAAAACGTGTTTTACGATGTTAGTGTGAGTAAGTCTTGTTTAATAGGTCAACGAGATCACTTTACTTACTATTATTTTATTTACGCGTCAAGTACGAACAAAACACAAAATTACGATAATTTGAGAACATTGTGTTTCTCTTTTGTATTCATTTTTTAAATGTAAATATCTGTTTTAATTTGTCAGACATTACACAGTGTAATTTACACTATATCAAATTCGTAAATCTTATTTATGAAATATGGTGAAAACCCCAGAGAAATTGATTGCAACTGTCGAATACAAACAAAGACATGGCGCAGACTTGGAGTTTTCAAAAGGTGCTACATTTACGAATTTGGAAAATGAAGATTTTTCCGAATTGAGAAAAACGCGTGATTGGATTCAAGTACAGGTAACTTGACAAAATATGCATAAAGGTATACCAAAAATAAACAGTAAACTGCTGTATATGCCTTTATTTTCGAAACCATAAAAAATAAGAATCCACGAATCAAAAATAGCAGCATAGAAAATATTTTTTTAACTGTGTTCGAATTTTGTTTGAAGTTTTATTAATAATTTTGCTTTAAATTTTTTTTTTGTTTGACATTTTGTTTGAAATTTTGATTACCTATTTGAAAAAGTAACTGGGTTTCATAGAGTGACGTTTCAAAGGAAGTTGGTTTTGTTCCGGTCGAATGCATTGCTGTGGAAAATTCTATCGAATCATATGATTGTTGGTTCGGTAATTGTACTAGAATGGAAGCCGCCAAAATTTTATCAAATAGTTCAACGGCAGAAAAAGGTAACAAATTATTAACAATGGTCACCAAAAACGGGCCGTCAGGCTTTCCGAAGTTTCCCACTTCAGCAGTCTCATTGGCGCCCCAAAACTCGTTTTTTCCAAAATACACATCTTAAAAAACGTATTCTTTGAAAGGCCACGGTTCTTATTTTGAATGAGTAAAACGTGGATTTTGTTATCGCATTTCTTTAAAAACTATCATATTCAGGAATGTTTCTCGTCCGATTTTCGAAAACATACAACGATTCCATGGCGCTGTCCGTTATTGTTGAGGAGACATCATTACTTTGCAAACATTATCGCATTTTCTTTGTTGATGAAACCATTCAAGATTTACGAGAAGGTAAAAAAGAAAGCTTAAGATGCAGAGGTAGTTATTTTTAAGACAGACAGTAATTTTGAACATTCCACTTATTTGGCCAAGATCAATTGGCACCAGGGATTTTTAGAAAAAATGCTTTCCGAAAAAAAATTGTTTCGGTGAATTACGCCGGAAGCGTTATCAACAAAAAAAAACATGTTTGGGAAATTAAATTGTGACATATAAAATTTGGTGACATTTTTTGACAAAACGTTGTTTAGTATACACTTTTCTAAGATAAAACACTATAATTTGTTCTATCAATTCCCCGAGAAATGTTTTCCACAAACACTTCGTTAAGGGAGTTATTGTTGTGAAAGCTCATTTCAGTCTTTCTAAAAATAACTATTAAAGATCTTTTATTTGGTAAATGTAGAAGGCAGGCGTTAAGAAAATTATATAAAACACTTTTTGCACTCAAATCTTGAAAATATAAATTAAACGTCTTTAAAGAAGGAAAAAAGTTAAACCAGAGTCGGAGTCACCCGCCGAATTTTGGATACAGCAAAGTTTTGGGATGAGAATTTTGAGATCCAGTAATTTTAATGTTTTTGTTTTCTCACACAATTCATGGAGACACTGCGTCTATCTTGATCGCATTTTTGCGTTTTTAAGACATATAAATGGGTATCACACGACCAAATGTCGCCTGGTACCAAATTCGAGTGGAATCCGGTACCAGTCGATATAGTGTACCAGTCGACATTTGGTACCAATGGAGACCGAGGACCAGTCGTGTGATACCCCATATANTAAATCCATTCCGACCCATGTACCCTTTCCGGGCCATAAGTCGGTTGCAGCTGTATTATTTCAGTTTCTCCTAAAACAGCAACCGACTATCGTTGATTTCAACATATATTTCTACGTGGCATCTAAGTCACATAATCTAAATAATTCTCACCCATCAAATAGTAAGACATTCCAATCATTGGGAGATCTTATCGAATATTACCAGAACAATTCCGTTCTAAATGCAAATTTGACTGTACCGTGCTCCGAAAAGGATATTTATTCGAATTACAAATTGCCCAATTTTGCCGAACTCGACATTTGGAATATTGATAAGACTGAACTACAATTTCGAGAAGAAATTGGAAGTGGTAATTTTGGTTCTGTTCATCGCGGTAAATGGTATGGTAAAAATGAAATATAAACGGCACACCCTAAAAGTGGATTTTGTGTTTTTATAAACCAACCATTACTTGTCGCCCTTACTTGACGTTTTCACTTCTTCTATTTTACTTTCAGATGAGAGTACGATATTACTTATACTGTTTTAATAAAAAATGTATTCAAATTGCGGAAATAATTATACAGTACAACAAAAATTTGATTTGGAGACCCGTATGTACCTTTATGGTATTTGGCGGTATTTGGCCAAATACCGGTATTTTCTAAATTGCCAGATTGATGCTGTGAAATGTAGTCCTCCAAAGAGAACAAAATGAATTAATTTTTAGTGAAAAATACGTAGCTAGTTATGCAAAGTGTGCAACAATATTATAGAAAGCTCGCAGCGAGTCACAGTGCATGACAGTTAATACTTGAAAATTATTTAGGAAAAACAAATTGGATGTTGCAATTAAAACGCTGAAATACAATGGGGCTGACCCGGATTCGTTTGAACGCGAGCAAGCCATCATGAGAAAACTGCGAAATAGGCACTTGGTACGATTATACGGGTTCGTTAAAAATTACACTGGCATTTTTTGCCCCTCAATTTGTCCGAAAACAATTTGTTAGGCATTTTGGCTCAAAAATACATGTATAGTGAAAGTTTTTCAATAATTCTCAAAATTTTTGGGACCGACCGTCTCAATTTTTTGGGCCCTTTTCCTTAATTCGGTTTCAGAATTCCATAATAGGACTTATCAAATGATATGACACTAAAAACCAACATAGACTAAATCTGATCATTTACATCAACGATAGTACATATACATATGTATTATAATATACAAAAAAAAGAAATAAAAACGCATAAAAGGTGACTAATAATTACAAGAAACGGTGGTGCAAAAATCAAGACAAACGTCCCGATTTTTGATTTATGAATTTCATTATAAGCGTACTCAGAGGTTAAAGAACATATTTTTAATTTCAATCACTTACCATGGCTACTAATATACAATTCATATGTTTCACACAATCGAAAACCCAGTTTAATATGTCACCAAACTAACTTATTTATTAGCATAAGTAAAGACGATCAAGGTCACGATATAATGGTGATGGAATTGATGGAAATGTCTCTTCAAGACTATCTAATACAGGGAAAACTCGTATCAAATGAAATGCAAGAAGGGGTGCTAAAGGCCACAATGAACGTAAAAAAGTTTGTCCATATGCTGAAAGACGTTTGTTCGGGAATGGTTTATATTGAGGAGCAAAAGTTTGTTCATCGAGATTTACGAACGGATAATATTCTTATAAAGCGGCATGAGGATACTTATCTTGTAAAAATCGCAGACTTTGGTCTTTCACGATCTCTCAACCACGACGGTAATTAATAATAAGAAAGTCTTTGTTTTCATATTTTTTAGGTTTTTTTCAGTAGACTTGTTTGGTTTACAAAATGACCCTAGCGCTGTAAGTTGAGTTTACTACCGGTTGAGTTTCATGAAAATTGGCCGACCGTTTCTAGATTGAATGTAAATTTCTTCGATTGATTTGAGCGACACAATCTAGAAAACGCTTGGCCGATTTTCATGAAACTCAACCGGTAGTAGCGTAATCCTACCCTTATTCATTCACCGAATCGTTATTACTATTATTATTATTAAAACCGTATTATCATAACAATAATCGTTTGATTTAGAGCGCTAACTCCGTTATGTTACTTACTAACTACAGAAGGGTCGCCAAGTAAGGGACGGTTTCCTGTTTTGAAAAAGCGTCCCTTACTTGGCGCCTGGCCCCCTACTTGGCGCAACCAGAGTTTTTGTCTGATAGTCTGGTCCATAGTCTACCAATCAGAAACTTCAAATTTTTCGGTGTTTTTTTAATTAATTACTTTACAACAATTGTCCCTTACTTGGCGTCAAAAATTTTTTTCGAAAAAAAAACCGTCCCTTACTTGGCGACCCCCGGCCCTTACTTGAGAAACTGTCCCGTACTTGGGGGCCCTTACTTGGTGACCCCTCTGTATATTACTTACACCAGATTGAAATTTAAATATGATTTTAGAAACTTACGAAATTGAAACTTTTAAATTTCCAGTCAAATGGACTGCGCCGGAATCTTTAGATCGAAAGAATGGCGTCTTTACAATCAAATCCGATGTGTGGTCTTTCGGCGTTTTACTTTGGCAAATGTGTAACGCCGGAAAACTGCCATTTAAAGATAAAACGAACAAAGAGGTATTGACTTTGTTTCTTATATTTTGTAGTTAACCCGTTAGCACAAGTGTATGCCGTATTTGAACGCATACTAAAGGTCTCAGTAAATACCTTTTGTAAAATCATTTCATCCATTTTCATTCATCGTTTCAGGCACATATGTAAAGGTTCTGTTCTAATTTTCAGAACTTTTCTGAATTATTGCGAATTATTGTGAATTTTTTTAAGTGCGTGTTTATATACACGCATTTCCCCCAACGGGTTCCCAAAAACTCCTCCCCCCTAAGAATTAAGATAAAGCACAGTGTGTTATGTTTGTATGTAAAGTGTGTCTACTTTTAGTACATGATGCACGTCAGAGATGGTGAGCGCCTTCCCAAGCCCGAATTATGCAAAGATGAATTTTGGAATATAGCCCTTCAGTGCTGGGAAAAAAATCCCGAAAGTCGACCGTCTTTCGCCAACATCAATCATCAAATTGAAGAGTCATACGGAGAGCATAACGAATATAATCAGCCAATTTATGGTGAGCCAATCACTCTACCTGGTTATCTGCGAACGCATTCGCAGATTGCAACCGAACCAGCCCCTACAGCTAACGGCGCTTGATACCATATTTAATGAAGTCGGTTTGCCGATAAACAACTTTTTCTACTCGGCGGATCACATGATCCGCCGCCTTTTTTCTAGATTCCAGTTTTGCCGGTAACTCCTGTAACACGCTGAGTATACCATCAGAAATGTAACTATATTTTTATTGTATTCTGTTTAACACAGTCCTCAAACGAAATAAATAATATCTGACCTATTAACTTTGCAACATCGATGAGAGTACCAATAAAAACCTTAAAAATGACATGGTGTATAAAATATGTACGATGAATTATTTTCATATCTGGCTAAAATCATGCTCCGATAAACTTACCTTCAAATTGGCGCGCTTGTTGGACACTCATTTAAATCGCGGCCGCTCATTGGCTGCATGAACATTCGCCAGATATAAAAAAAAACCTCATGGTATAAATAGCTTTCGGGACATTCACATAACTCCCCTGAAACAGAAAATTAACCAGTTAGTGGCCTGAAAACGCCACTTAAACGCTTAAAATGACATAAAATTTGTAGCTGACACATTTCGATAATTTGGGCTGAATTTTAACAGATCATTGTATTTTCATGGAAGTATGACTCATAATTTATGAGAGACGGCCTCAGCGACTTTTGCGTACACTTTTGCGTGTACACTTTTCAGTTACTATTCATGAACATTGTTATCTTTTGTGTGAGCACTTTTCATTTGTGTTAATACACGTTGACACTTTTTTAAGCACCAATTTCTTATAAAATAATTTAAACAATTTGAAACACAATATCACTTACCCCAAGCTCCAAGGCCTTGTGGGGATAATATTCGGTGAAAACGTGCAGTAAGAAACACAGCCAAAATATTTACTCAAACTATCATAAAGCCAAAAAAACTTTTGACAATTTAGCGTATCTTTATTTAAAAAAAAATAAGTTGCTGGAGAGACTTGTGTGGGCAGTGTGGGCTATTTGTCGCCAAATAGAATGTTCATTGTTAATATATTCAGCAGATTTCAGACCTTGGTGAGCAAGGGTATTGTATCACTGGTTGGAGAGATATATATTCACGGTTTAATAATAAATATTTATCACAAAATTGCTCCAGAAACGTGATTGATAAGTTAAATATATATATTGTCCAAATATGAAATTACTAATTGGACTTGCGACACTAAAGGTGAGAAATTTGAATTAAGTTGGAGTTTGTCGAAAATCGTGGAATTTTTTGTGTTGAAAGGGGACGGGGTCGTATACCGTGTGGTCAACAATGAATCACCCAAAGCAAATTTTTGCTCGCATTTTTTTAAATCAATATAAAACTGCGTGCAGAAATGTGCCCTGGCTGATTCATTGTTGGACCACACAGTAGTATCGTACAGGACGGTTTATTGTATCAATCCATCGAAAAATTATATATTAAGTTTACCGGTATTTGAAATACCGTATTTCCCTTAACTTTTGACCACCGTAAAAGAAACAAAAAAAGTATGAAACTTGAATCAAATAGGTACTAAATACCTGGTTACCAGGTCCTTGTATTTATTTTGGTCACGTAAGAGGGATTATAATCATTTGATTAAGCATTTTTGAACAAGCAATTAGAGAAATATAAAATTTTAGAAAAATACAAATTAATATATTGATTATTTTTTTCACTTTCTCAAAATTGAGTTTTAAGGGTGCTTTGTGTTTAACAAATGAGGAAGTTGCCGCGTTTGCGTGTCGCAGCGCGACTTACGCCCAATATATGAAAAGCAATGCGGGTGGTGGTACTTCCGTGTCCGATGTGGCAGATAGCTCCAATGGGTTTATGGGATGCCTGCCCGATCAGGGAACACCCTGTTTCAAAACAGAACATACATGCTCTGTGTCTCTATCTGTAGATGGCTCCCGCTGGCACTTTCAGAGTAATGGCATTCCGGACCATATTGCATGGGGTCTCACTGGCCAAGATGGTACCATTTCATCGAATTCAAATGAGTTTTTTATTCCACAAACACCGGTTTTGCTAGATATTGGACTGGCAACTAATGCTAATCAAGGTAGGGCAAAAAATACGCCAAGAACCTGTGGAAAGCGAGAGTTTTTCATTATTAGGTCGCATATTACCACTTTATTCCGGTAAAACCGGTTATCATAAAATAACTGACAATCAATTTTTTCATCATAATTTACCTAGGATCGCAGAGTTTCGTTAGTTTTGAAAGTGGCGGCAAAATGATATTGAGTATTGACCTTATACCGTGTACAGCCTACCCATAAGGACTGATAGTTTGTTGGGTTATGGTTTGAGATCTTGCATACGAAAGTAATAGAGTATTTAAACCACCACAGGGACTGG
>SCLG01000233.1:50912-65173 GCA_004367875.1 Oikopleura albicans
CTACGGGTTCCCAAAAACTCCTTCCCCCGAGAGTTAAGCATTACCGTCATCAACAAAAATATTCTCAAACAGAATTCTGTTTAAGGGTTAGACTCTAACCCCTCTCTTGGTACTGGTTCTTCGATGCTTTCTGTTAATTTAGTTGAGTTAACCCAAAACTAAAATTAGCATTGAATTTTTAACATGAAATTTAACATGAAATTTAACATGAAATTTAATATGAAATTTTAATGAAATTTAACATTTCTAAATATCAATGAAATTTTATTATTCACGTGTTCATCGTTTTCCTTTCATAGCGTAGTCCAAATGAGAGAATTCCACCGGGCTACTGCCATCAACAAGTGGCACTGTCCAGAGAAAATCTAGAATATACTGCAATAAAATATATCGACTTGGAAGGGCACCGACATTCTTGGCCAGCTCTTGATTTGCTTCTGTCATTGCTTGGTCTGGCGTTCCCAAACTCGTCATGAATTCGTCCCACTTGGTGTCGTAGTCCGATGCAAAAGCGGGACAAACATCCATATTGAGAATTTGATTAATGATATCGTCATCGTCAGTATTTCGCCGACGGCGACCCGAACTTGATGCGGATCCACACATGAATTCAAGTGCTAACTCAAACTTCACAAAGTCTGCACTTTCATGGGATTTATTTTTTCTTTGTCAATAAGATATGTTATGCTGGTCACAACCTTTGCTGCGGAGACGGTCCAATCAAAAATGAGGCTTTGATCACATGTCTACAAACTAGGGTGATGATAATGATTTTCAGACCGAAATAATGTAAAAAAAAATTATTAATCATTTTTTCGCGTTATGGCATTATATCACCCTAATTTTTGTTCGAAACTGTACGGGTCCTACGGGTACTACGGGACTTTGACAAAATAAATTTTTATGGAATCAAACCCTGAACCATTTTAATCACTTCTGGGCCAACATCAAAAGTGTTCGCGACCGAAACCGTATAAATTCTACGGTTTGGAAAATTGAACCCCAAACCTTCCAAGCCACTCTTGTATTTTAGTACTTTCGTCGGTGCGCTCGTTTTTAATGGCGTCCCACAAAATTTCTTTGACGAAATCATTTCGATCGGTATCTACAAAATTAACACCCGAGCCGACTTGTGCGTCATATTCGTCTTTGATTTTTTGTTGATAATCAGCCGTGAAAATATCGGGCTCTTCGCCGTACAGTTTATTTAGAGAGTTCATAACATTGCATTTTACTTCACCCATGCAAACACCACTATCGTCTTGTTCAGGGACGTAATCGCTGGTACATACGGTATATCGACTAGGGTTATCACTGTCAGCTTTCTTGGTGCACTCATCATCTTCCATTCCTTTTCGACATAAGTTATTTTGGTCGACACTAAAACTAGACTGACCAAACACGATTAATAAATTACTTGCGATGCTCCGCTTTACCCTAGGGTAAACTAGGGTAAAGGACAAAAAATCGTAGGTTTGTAAACGACTTATTTCTAACCGAAATTTTCTCATTACAGTATAGCGTTTTTCGATTCATGTCCGTAGAAAAAAATTCGAATTTTCAAAATCAGTGATTATAAACAAGAGATATGTGCGGTCCTAAAGTATTTTAAGTGTTGAGTACGTGAAGGACAATTAAAATGTCCAAAAACGTGGTGCTTAAGGGATTGTTGNCTCTCAGCTTAAGGGTCTTAGATACCACAAGGAAGGACAAGTGCAATTTATTTAGTTTGGTCACTCTAACTGTAGGAAAAAGTTGCACATATTCCACTTTGATCCGGCTCAGTTTTTGTACCACAGTCAACCCAGAGCATTGAGTTAGTGCATTGACGTTTACTATTAATTTCCGATGACCATGTATTTTCCACGCTATTGAATTTATACGGTGTCCAGAGCCTAACATCTCCGCCAAATTTCGAATTGACGTCGGCAATTTTGCTACTAATTTCCGTTAAAACGGACACCGAAGAGCTGTCAAGAGGTAAGAGTTTTTGTCCTTTACTAACGCAAAAATCGACGGCTTCCTTATAATCATGATCGTAGTTATAGACTGTAAATTTCATAGCTGAGTCGGCCACGCTATTGTAGAATTCGAAATTTCTTGTTCGTATTTTTCTGTTAAACTGTTCGTAATATCTTTTGAGATGATCCAGAAAAATTGTATTTAAACACACCATACATGTACAGATGGAAATTTTGCGGCAAAACAAATTCACGGGCTCCAGGAGGTGAAAATTTCACCATGAAAGTCGAGAATTCTACGACGTAGTGAACTACACTGTAAAGAACTATTGTAGAAAATAGTTGTATAGAAAACTATTCTAGAAAACTATTCTGGAAAAATATTGTTGAAAACTATTCTAGAAATTTATTTAAAAAAACAAAGGCACCGCAGCATATTTTCACGAAAAGAGCCGTTTTGTTTTTTCCAAAACAAATTTCTCATAAAAATTTTCCTGTGAAATTTCCCGTAAAAATTATTGTAGAAATGCTCTTTCAAAGCATATGGCTGCCATTTGTGGTTTTTCGCGAAAACGTACCACAAAATACCGAAATGTAAAAAAAACACCCATCTGTCTTCGATTTCGAATTCAATACTTAAGTTTTCGACAAGCGGATTCATGCAGGGGTAATTAGGCGTAGGTACATACTCATCAACATATCCGCCGTCATGTGGCTTACAAATGCTAGTTGTTGTATGTAACAACATACCTGCAAAATTACCTGCCGCCATTTGCTTCTTAAAATAGGTTATCGCAACCCACTCCGGATTAAATTTTCCAGCTTCAAATGCTATTGTTTAGATTCACTAATTTTTTTTGCCCAGCGAATATCACAGTTTGTTATACCGTAAACTTAACGGGCCTGTAACGTTCATAGTAAGAGTTTTTGCTATTAAATCCGGAGGAACAGGATTCGCGAGACAATATTTAATTAAAAATCGTCTCGCCAGTCCAACTCACGTTTTGCCAAATGTAGAGGACTCGCGAGACTTTGAACAAAACAAAAAAAGACTGGCGAGAAAAAAACCGTGAATTTGTTCATTTTTTTTTTTCGTTAAAAGTCTCGCGATTTTTTCCTCCCCCATTTCCTCGAATAGTTTTTCCTCATTCGTGCTCTAATGTTTCATTTTTTTTGTGAAACATTAGAGTGTACCCCTTGTAGTTAGTGCAGTTGTTCTTTGTGAACCCGAGCTATGGTATTGGCACGAATAAAGACCTTGTCACATTCACATAAAAAGCGCGAGCATGAGCATGCGTTATCATCACAACTAACGCTTTTTTGGTCCATTGCATCATCTTTAGTGCCAGTTTTAGAAAATTGATATTGGGTGTCTTTATTACACGCATTCCCGTATTTATCTTTTGTATGTTCTAACAAAACCCGTTGACGGCAGCGTTTCCACTCGAGACACGGTTTATCATAATCATCCAGGGCTTGGCCAAAACTCCCAGAATCAAAATCGGGAAATATACTGGTGCCATAGCAATTGCAGCCATAGTTAAAACGTTCGCTATAATTAATGGGCAAGTCTTGTTGGGATGCAAAAAAGTCCATCATCGACAAAAGAGCGCTATATCGTTTTGCGTGGGTACTGTACTCGGTGTGAAAAATCTCGAATAGGGATAGGGTTAGTAGGGTTCGGAAATGTCCAACAATGAATCAACCGGAGAAATTTTTCGCACGCAGTTTTCTTTTGTTTCAACATAAAAAGTGCGTGTAAAAATTTGCCAAGGCTGATTTATTATTGAGCCACACCAGGGGTCGGCATAAGTCAAAAAAAAATGAGCTGTGCTCGGCTGTCCTCTCGGGCTCGAAAAAAAAATCGAGCTGCGCTCGGCTATGTTTTCAAGCTCAAACATAAAATGAACTGAGCTCGGCTGTGCTGGACTGTGTTCTCGGACTTGAAAAAAAAAATCGAGCTGCGCTCGGCTGTGCTCTCAAGCTCAAGCATAAAAATGAACTGCGCTGCGCTGTGCTTGCCAGCTCAAACAGAAAAATGGACTGCGCTTGGCTGTGCTGTTCAGGTCAAAAATTAATGTGAGCTGTGCTGTGCTTGGCTGCCCAGTTGAGCTGAAAAGCAAGTGAACTGGCCTTGCTTGTCCTTTTTGATAAAAAATATTCTTCTTAGGTGGTTCTCAAAATCAAAGAACAACTTTTTCGACATAATTTTGAAACTAATTTCGAAACTAATTTTAATGAGCTGCGCTCGGCTGCGCTGTCGAGGTTCAAAATTTTGATGAGCTGTGCTCGCCTCGGCTGCCGAGTTCACGAACTGCCCAGGGCAGTTCACTTGAACTGGGAAGGCCAGCTGGCTGTTGCCGACCCCTGGGCCACACCGTAAAAGGTTAAGGGAAAGTCGCACACGCCCCTAACCAGTTATATAAGTATTTTCGCAAACGCCGAAACGTATCGCGATTTCCAATTATCTTATCAAATGGTTGTGATTAAGTGCCCGACTAATTTTTCCACAGATATTTATGCCTCACCAGTAGTCACTACTGAGTACTTTTAGCACCGTCCTTTGTTCATATAGGGCAAGAATCTCATTTGCCCTTGTTTCGTCCATAACTTCTCGTTTATCATAGACACCTTCTGTTACCAATGGTTCCCCAGTCGTCGTCATAGTAAAAGGCTCTGTTGTGGTTCCAAATTCAGGAAACCCATTGTAATCGAAGGCCGACGTTTGGCCGATAAGCCAAACAAGATTTGGTCGGAAAATCATCACTGTTATTTAAACTGAACTAAAAAGTCAACAATAGACATGAATTCCTTTAAACTCAAACTTTAATCTCAAACGGTGCTTCCTCCTAAAAACCAAGGTACGCTTTCGATGACAAAATCTCCGCAAATTGACTTAAGAGCGCACCCAAAAAGGATCGAATTATGACCTCAGTAGCCGGTACAAAGGCTGTCCAAACTGTTTCCCGAAAAAAAAAAATTATTTTTTTCTAAACTTTACCAGGAGCAATAAAAGTACAGTTATTTTTATTTTTCAGGTATACAGTCCTTGATTCCCTAAGGGGGCTTCCATTAAGGCGTTTATCCTATAACGGCCGCATTTTTCCTCAAAAAAAGCTGATTATATATCGGCCGTTTTTGTTAATGTATTGAAAAATAAGACATTTAATACAAGTGTCAGAAATTAACCATTACAATACAAAACTGGCACATAATTCATGGAATAAATTGTAAAATTAATATTTTAAAATTAAATACAGTCCTAAATTCCATAAAGGCCGTTTTCGGTTCTCGAAAAAAGGGCCGTTATGGGGTAAACGGCCGTTTTTTGAGGAAAAAAGCGGCCGTTATGGAATAAACGGCCGTTTTGGAGGAAAAAGGGCCGTTATGGGATAAACGGCCGTTATGGAAGCGCCCCTTATGGAATCAAGGACTGTAAGCCATTTTATCGCAGCTTGTCCCAAATTAACCCCATGAGGGGCCTAATTCCAAAACGGCCGTTTACCTGATAACGGCCGTTTTTTTCTAGAACCGAAAATGGCCCTTATGGAATCAAGGACTGTAATTGGCAATTACTAATTGCAGTTCGCAAAATTAAGTAGTAATTCAACTAAACTTAATTTCAAGAAAATGGCTTTGCTTGAGTCCTCCTATTGAAATGAGCGAAATTTTGTGCATATACAAAACTACAGAAGGTTTTTAGCCAAATTATTGAAATTATTTTTCAAATTATTTTGGGCGTCCTACCGTTTGGCTAAAAATGGCTGAATTTTTGACTTTTTTTTCCTCTCAATTTATGAAAATGTTGTTTGTTTCTCGTGATTTCGATGCGGAATTTTTTTGAAAGTAAATGGTAGCAGTTAATGGTGTTTATCAGTACTAGTAGTATGGTGTATGGCGTAACTCTAGCGCCAGAAAGGATTAATACAATCTGAAAACTGTGCCAATGTGTTATACTTCACAACACAGTTTAGCCAGACTTTATCTAAATTCTGACCATTTGCTAAATCAAATATACAAAAATATACAAATCATCACTCCATTATACTATTTAGCTGAAGTTTTGCTTACAATAGACTTTTTATTTCATTCCTAACCGTATTTGAGGAGACTCCCACTGTGGGGTACTTTCGCGACCATTTGGGGTCGCCAAAAAACCCGTTTATGAGTACTTTCGCGACCACACCATTTGGTCGCGAATCGTTGTTCAAAGTTGGGTTTCGCGACCAAATGGTGTGGTTGCGAAAGTACTCATAAACGGGTTTTTTTCGCGACCACAAATGGTCACGAAACTACCCTTCACCGTATTTGACCCCAATTTGACTATTTGTTCCTAAAACTTTGACTTTGATGATATCATAAATAAAAATCTGAGTTAATTTCTAACTCAACCAGAAGATAATCTTCTTAGTAATTTACTAAAATGAGCAAAATGTCTTATGATGTCTACAAATAGTTTTTTAACCATTTGCCGTCGACGAAGTGCACATAAGGTCAGTGCTTAACATTGAAAACATAAACAACTATGCGTGTTGAGCAAATAAACTTAATGAACTTCGGTCTCACAAAGTAAGATATTATACAAATATATGTATATTAATATGAACGTTAAAATGTTCTGAGTTTAATCAGGTTGATTTCCAGACAAGGTATTATACGTTTTTAACTGCATAACTTTGCTTGTCGGTCGAATTTGCATTTTTCCAAGTGATAAAAAGACACGTTCTAGGTTAAAGGCGGAAATCCCAACTTTTATCATACTTAACATAAAACAGTTCACAGAAGGAAGCAAATACATTTCTAAGCATTGTTGATTCCCATTTAAGATCACGTTTGTCGCCTAAAATGACCAAGGCTTATCCGATCAAAAATTACCGGTTTAAATGTCGAGTTGGCGACATTTTATACTTGTAATATGCAAAACAAACTTGAACACTTTTGAAAAAACACTGTACTTATAAAAGTGTCTACTTTATGTAGGTCAACCTAAGTTTGTAACCTAAATACAGTAAGGAGTGTAATTCAATTCAAGTAAACCTTAAAGGGAAGTAGGTAATTTGCGGATTCCAAAGCTCACCAATCCAATGGCTTAGTAGAGAAATAAAGGAACCTGAAATTTTTTTTCGCTGAAACTTCGTGTCCCCCCCTAATTCGAGGTCGTAGATCACGAAAAATTAACATCTCAAACTGTGCCGTTTGTCCCACAGCCGATGACCAACACGACCCATTTTTACGGTTTTGAATCGTCAAAAAAGGGGTGAAGATGGCATCAAAAAATGTTTTCGTCAAAAAAAAACGTGATCTACGACCTCGAATTAGGGGGGACACGAAGTTTCAGCGAAACAAAAAAAAATTTCAGGTTCCTTTATTTCTCTACTAAGCCAATGTACACCGGGTAATTTTGGGGAAAATTCAAAAATGGCTTTTCGAGGAACAAAATTTTATAACTGTACATTATTAATGAATAAATGAGAGCAAATATAAAAATTGGTCGCAGTGGAATCCACTGGTCAATAATAAGATTGCTGTCTACAGAATGAGGTATAATAACGCGCTTCTCGTTTTTCCAGTTTTTAAGCCTATTAGAATACAAAATGTGAGAAAACGAGAAGCACGTTATTATACCTATAATTTTTTACCTCATTTTTACTGTATTATATTTGCTAACACGAATGAGTATCTGTCGGAGATAAAAGTCATCATATCACAAGGTAGACCAATAAAGCACCCCGCACTGCACATTGCTCCAATCGTACTACAGTCGTTACTCTCAATACGGACTATTTTCAAGAATCAAAAACGTCCGTATTGAAGTAAGGACTGTATAATTTACTGCCTGCATAGCATCACACAAAATAAAAACACAAATTTAACCAGCTAAGCATTTTTAGTCACTATATAAATTATATATTATATATAAAGTGTATATATACAAAGTCTGGAAAAGGAGATTACGGTTTCAGGTTAATGTCGATTTTTGAGATAACTTTTAAAATTAATTATTACCAAATATGAGCTTGGCTGACGGTAAAGTATTTTGTAAACACAGAAAATTGTGTAATAAGTTTAGTAGTATTGACAATACTGTATTGTACACAAAATATCTTGGTTTTCAATTGAACTATACAATCCAAACCGGTACATAAAAGCACATAATTTTGGGCAATAAATAATTTGTAGAATTCACGGAAATATAGACGGAAAACTGGAACTATAATCACCTTTTGCAGAAAAATTTGTATATTTTCCGAGAATTTCCCCGGTGGCTCAAAATGCTTGACTGGGGAGGAATCCTGACTCAGGATCATCCGGGTTTCTTTAATAATACAAAGGTATTTATTAAATTTGGCAGTTATCCAATGAGAGGCAGTTAGAAAGTATGAATAAAAAACGCAGTTACAAAAAGGCGATGAATGTTTTTTCTTCATATTAACAATTGACTTGTTATTATAACGCGGCAGTTATAACAGCATATGGAATGTATCTGTTCTGTTCATTATTTTACAGGTTCTAAAAAATAAAACTTTTTAATCGGAATCGTCAGAATCCGAAAAGCTGTATTTCTTTGTAACTTTGGCGCGTCCAGGACGCGAGGTAGCGCGCGCTGCCAGACTTGGCGCTTCATCATCAGAATCATCAGTTTTGCCGCCAAAATCGGATTCCTCCGA
Source organism: Oikopleura albicans (assembly GCA_004367875.1). Lineage (NCBI taxonomy): Eukaryota > Metazoa > Chordata > Appendicularia > Copelata > Oikopleuridae > Oikopleura > Oikopleura albicans. Next base: position 59,542 of record SCLG01000233.1, read on the forward strand.
ATCCAGCACTTTTTTCTTTGCCGGTTTCTTGGCGGGCGGTTTTTTCGCGGTCACTTTTTTCTCCGCCGGTTTTTTAGCGGCCGCTTTCTTCGCAACCGGCTTTTTCTTTTCGATTACAAATTCATCAGATTCGTCCGAGTCCAGTTCAATCCGTTTGCCTTTAATAGGGACTTCATCGTCGGAATCTGATTCATAATCAGATTTCATCGACGATTGCGTCGACGACTTCATCGACGATTGTGTCGACGGTTTTGAACTCGATTGCTCTGATTCGTCCGATTTGCGCTTTTTGAATGCATCCATGATACTCGCTAAATATATTTGAATAAAGAGGGCACATAGGCGCTGTTTAACTTGTCTCGCGACTTTAATTTATTATGAATTTTAATCGACTTTTTTCATAAATTATAGAAAAAACATTACAAGTCACGCGGTGAGTCATTTGTGTGGCTAAAGGATGCTAGCCAAAAGGAGGCGCCTATAAAAAATCATGAGCAAATAGGCGTCGCGTGTAATTCAGTTACAGACCCTCCGCGCCTACGGCGCTGGGGTCTGTAACTGCTTATTACGGGAATTGATTGCTTGAGGTTGTTGACCGATAACTCGCGTCCTAAACCACCGACAGAGCGTTGAACTTGACAAAAATCGAAATTTCAAAAAGGAACCAGTCTTACAGGGGATTGTTAACCAGACTCTGGTTATAAGGCCAAGCTGAAAAAACTGATCGTAATGTAAAAAGAAATACTTTCTTTGAATGATCATAATATCTTACATTGTTTCATGGCTTTTTTGGTATCGGGTTTTTCGGAAGAAGCATCAGAGGAAATTCCACGGCCGCGTTTTGTTCCCTGTGAACGTTTGGGCAGTTTTTCTTCATCTGACGAGCCAATATCAGGCGAGTCATCATCCTCATCCTCGGAGCCGGTATCCCACGGATTCTTTCCGTTTTTCTTTTTGATTTTGGCGATCTCGTCGTCGCTGCCATCATCAAGCTCCATTTTAACATTGGCCTCATCTTTGACCTTTTTCTCCTTCTTTGGGGCGGGTTCTTTCTTGGCCTTTGGTTCCTTCTTGACGCGTGCTCCCTTCGGTTTCGCCGCTTGGTCGATTTTCTTCTTCATATCGGCGGTAACAACCGCGTCAATGTATTCACCATCTGGACTAGGTTCGTAGTCCTTTCCACCTTTTCCTTTAGCCTGATTTATAGGATTCGAAATTTAAATACTTCAGTACGTAGTCCCAAATTTTTGGATTTATCTTACCAAGTTGTTGACGCACCGCCTGACCAACAGTGCCCAGAAGAGGAAATATTTCGGGAAAAATGGAAAAGGAAACTGTAATCTTATTTTTTAACTTTTATTACATCAAAAACTAAAATAACCAACTCAATTTCGAACCCGAACCTTGCCCCCCTTCGCTTTAATTTTTTTCAATTCTGATTTGGCAATCTCTTTAGCCATGTTTTCGAGCTCAACCAATTTAGCCTCCAGGTCGTCTAGATCTTGATTCCAAAGATCTTCGGGCGTCTTCTTCTTTAACTCGGCGTACTCGGCTTCAATAGAGCCTTTCTCTTTCAGAAGTTTTTCTTTTTGTTCAAGGGTTAAGCTATAGATTGGCATCTTTAGCAAATAATCGAAGTCGGCTTTAGGATCTTCCTCTTCCTCGTCACCTTCCTTATCTTCCTCCTCGAATTCAATGCCTTTAAAGGGTTCATAATTTTTACGCGCTTAACTTTACACCTTCGTCTGAAAAGATGTTTGCTTGAGCGTTATCCACTAACTTTATTGACAAAAGATTCGCCACGCAAACCAAACTTCGTATTGATTCATACGGTACGAAAATTGTGTCAAAATATAAATAAAATATTTTCTCTGAAACAAAAATAATTTGAAAAAAGTGACCGCGTAGTGATACTAGTAGAAGATTTGGTACATAGCGGTCTCATTTGCAATGTTTTTGGATTATAATAACATAATAATGAAAAAATAAATTTAGGTACCTATTAGAGGGTGCCTTGCAAAACACCGTATATTTTTTTCGTTTGGTGACACAGCCCTACATGACTAAGATCAACTTTTCGATAAAAAATGGCCGTACTTCTAAGTTAGAAGTTTAGAAGTCTTCTAACATATATCCATTATAGGAAGATAAATACACCACCCAACCCATTATGTTAACAATATTTCATTATGTTAACAGTTTTTGAGGTTTGATGGTGTTAACATAGCAGATTAGGTGGTGTATAAGACGGTCAAATTTTGTTAAAAAATATTGTTTGCATATTGCATTTTACCAATAATTTTTATACAAATGGTATAACCGGTGCAAAAATGTTATTCTAAGTTAGAATTTCTAACCAATATCAGTATTGGCAATAACTATTTACATGTGTGCACAAAGTTTCCCCACAGATTACCATATTTCCCTAAGAGTTACGACTTGTGTGAAATTTATAAAAAAAGTACTTGATCTTGAACCCTGGCCTTTTTCACGGGCAATTTTCGTTTTCCAAGCTTTGACTGGATCAGAATCATATCCGCGCTCGATCAAAGTTTTGATAACATCTTTCTTCTTTCGATTCATCACCGTCATTTTCTTCTCAATATTTTCCACAATGAATCGCGCCTTATTGGTGATCAGTTTAACCCGCGCTTCCATTTTGGTGAGCAGAAAGGCATGCCGCTGGACGTACTTTTCCTTGCGCACTTTGAAATGCCCCTCGGTGATTTGCTTGGTGCTTGTATACACCGACAATTTGCCGTATTCGTCAAAAAGAGTCATTGTGTTGGCGTAGGTGATCGAGCGGGTTAATTGGAGATAAGAATGATAACCCTCGCGGCGCGCGTTGGCAAATTGGGCCTGGGTGAGTTTAACAACAAACTTGACACGATTGTGGCTGCTATGATTGTCAAAATCCTTAATAAATTTTTTTTAACGTCATATCATATTCTTACAATGTGGTTGCATTATTTTACCGTCCTGATTTTGTTATGAACGAACGATTTTTCGGATATTTGCCGAAATTTTGTGTGAGAGTATCTCGTACTCGTAACAAGACCAAAAATCTTCTCGTTATCAGTATCATACAGTTTTTGATAATATTGCGAACAAATAAATAATTACGTTTGTTACTAGTAATATCATTATAAATTATTATCAACACTTTTGGTGCAAAATGGTTTAGAAAACAGGTGAGGGTTGTACTCAGCGTTTTACAAGAATTTCCGCCGTTTTTTCTTTCGTATTTTCAAAATAGCCAAACTCGAGTTTTTCCGCTCGTCAAAAACTCGAATATCGCCATCTAGAAAATGCGGGAGAAAGATGGCGTAAATTCATGTAAAACGCTGAGTAGTATGATTCGCATTTTGTCAAATCCAACAATATTCTTCAGAGATATCTTTCATGGATATTCCGACTGAATTGGGCGAAAAGATTTCGTTTTTCATTTATCCTTTCATATTTCGTTTTTCTATTCGAAAGCACAAATAAAAATAGTATTGTTCGATTTGACAAAAGTCGACGCTTATTCATCTACAACATTCAGCTTATAACTTACGTCGATCAACTTTGGCAGTTCCTTGCCCTTGTCGTCGGTGCCGCCCATCATTTTCATGAGTCGTTCTTTGTAAGCGTCAGTCCAGACTTGTGGGGGCAATTCGGTAACCTCCAGGAGGCAGATCGGACTTTGATCATCTAACACGGCAACTTCTCCAAATGCCATACAACGAAATGGTGCCACTTCTATTATTTTCCCGCGATAATCCTTGTACATAGGCGTTAGCTCTAAAAAATACTATGTGAAAATGTTCGGGATACTGTAAAGATTCCTAGTCTCTACAGGACATTGGAAAAAAAGATCTCAAGTCGTGCTTGATGAAACCAAAAATTTGGTTTCTCAGACATTTTGTGCTAAATTACAGTAAAATTCGAGAAACCGGAATTTTACCGGTATTCAGCCACGTTCGGCTAACCAATCCCTACATATTTTTTACTAAAACTTAAGAGGGCATAAAGTATCATATGTCCCCGAAAGTGTCTGTTAAACACGACCTTCCACTGGGAGCCATAATTTAGACAGCTGACACAAAAAAATTTACTCCACTTATGAGTCTAGCTGAATCATCCTGTATATCGTTTATATAATATCAATATACTAATGTACTAATTTAGTATGTTTAGGTTTCTGAAAATACAAAAAATAATTTGCAACGGAATTTTCGAAAAAAGGTTGGAAAATTATTTAAGGCCCAACAATAGAAAAACACGTACCTAAACATTCCTGGCCTTGGAGCATGCGGCGGACGTTTTTTATGCAATCGGCGACGGCAAAGTTTGGCAAATTTGTACTCCACCCAGTACCAATACCAGCCGATCCATTTACGAGAACCATGGGAATAATCGGTGCGTAAAATTCTGGTTCAACTTTACGATTGTCGTCGGTTTTGAACCGGTACAAATTGTCGTCGGTCTCGGGGTAGAGGATACGTGCCAATGGACTAAAAAATAACAATAAATACAAAATATTAACCCCTTAAAACCAACAGTTTGGGACAACTAATTCGACAAAAAATTAGATACCTGGGAAAAACTGCAGTTTAAACCTGGGAAATTTCAAGATTTTTTTCTGTTCCATTTGCTGATGTTTCAGAGCTAAAACTTAAAATACCTCAATTTGGTGAAGATGTAACGAGCAGCAGCGTGATCTTTTCCACCTAAAACACGAGATCCAAATTGCCCAAGTGGCTGCAGAAGGTTAACATTGTTGCTTCCGACATAATCTTGCGCCAGTTTAATGATCGTTTCCATGAGCGATACTGGAATAATGGTTCGATTCAAGTTTTTGGCTCTTCTTCACATTTTAACGTCAACGATCAGATTGAGTTTTCGAGAAAAGTTTATCAAAATATTATTGTCATTAAAATTGCGGTATGATTTTTCGCGGTCGCGTAGGGATGTGGTACCCCTACCTTTACACTCTGATATGAACCGAAATTTACCTTTGATAACCTAATTAACTTAAATGTAATGGCACATAATACATGCATAAAAACATTTACACAGGGTGCGCAGTTATCTTTCGAGTAGTTATCTTGCTACTTTTTTATAAAAAATTTTCGCGCCTTCCGCCCACGCACTGAGCAGTTATTCTGCGAAAAATATTCTGATCAAGATTAAATTACTATTTTCTCTGAATAAATCTTGAACTTAAATTTTTTGTATATAACATCTCGAAAAACGTGTGAGAAAAAAAATCGAACCGTGCCTTCACCATGATGATAAGCGGACAGTTCCGATACTGAACCAGCAAGTTGGGCTACTTTGACCTTTTGTTTGTCGTTTCGCTTAAAACAAGTCCACATGACTTTTCGCTGGCCCGGTTTGAAACCATCAATCGCATTTGGAATGGCTCGAACGCAATCCTCGTACGAGAAAATGACCAGTTCCCGATCGATGAAGTCCTTGTAAGTCACATAATCAATCTGCTCACGATCATACAAGGTTAGCTCGTCCTCATTAGCGTCAACCCGACGTGCGGCCTCTTGCATGTATTCGGTGAGCCACGTTTTACGATCGTCACAACGCTCTTTGGCAAAAGCCAGCTAATTTGGGGTTGAAAATCACATGACATATC
>SCLG01000233.1:65616-162059 GCA_004367875.1 Oikopleura albicans
CCAGCAAGTTGGGCTACTTTGACCTTTTGTTTGTCGTTTCGCTTAAAACAAGTCCACATGACTTTTCGCTGGCCCGGTTTGAAACCATCAATCGCATTTGGAATGGCTCGAACGCAATCCTCGTACGAGAAAATGACCAGTTCCCGATCGATGAAGTCCTTGTAAGTCACATAATCAATCTGCTCACGATCATACAAGGTTAGCTCGTCCTCATTAGCGTCAACCCGACGTGCGGCCTCTTGCATGTATTCGGTGAGCCACGTTTTACGATCGTCACAACGCTCTTTGGCAAAAGCCAGCTAATTTGGGGTTGAAAATCACATGACATATCTGCAATGCACTAACGTCATAAAATAATTTGTCATGAAATCGACTCAATTCGCATGTGACATGACTTAATGGGTAATACATTATTACTAATAACTAAAATCGTACTAGTAGACTAAAATCGTACTAGTATACTATAGACTATAGTCTATAGTAGTAATCTTGTTTTTTTTGTGTGAGCGTTCGAGTCGATTTCATGGTAGATTCATCATAGAACTTTTTTACACCGTGTATCGGAGTCCTGATGGACGGAATTTGAGCAGTATTTATATAATTTTAATGTTTTTTTGGAATCATTGCGTCAGTCTGGATATATTTGGTATATTTTTTTAATATGATGTCAAAATGTTTTTAACTAAATTATTTCAAAAGTGCTTCAAGAAAACTATTTCAAAAAAAGTGTTACAAAAAAGTGCTTGCACAAAGCTGAAAAAAGTGTCACAATGAATACCAAATGAATGCATGCGGCAAGTTACCGCCGGTAACCGGAAAAATATAGATATTCACCCTAAGCTTAATTCGGTCGTCACACTCGGCTCCTGAATATCGAAAGGGAATCTTGTGCCGCGCCAAATCCATGAAATATTCCTTGAACTCCTGGGCATCAGAAGTTCCCAAACCCTTGTAGTAGTCGATGATATAGAGTCCGGGGTTGGGCACTTCCTTGTACCACTTGTTGAATTCCGGCAGAGAATAAAAATTTCGCTTGTTACAGTCCGCTTTGTTGGCATCACGCTTCAAGAAAACTTTGACGATTGGCGTGATGAACTGTTGAATGATTGGAGTGCGGAGCATCGATGGCCAGAAATGATGCAGAAAGTTTAAGATGAGACCTTTGATGTGAGAGCCATCAACATCCTGAAACATTCATTTTATCGATGTTCAAATTTACTCATGTAATCTGACATATTTCCGGGGTCACATTACAGCAACAATTGTAACCGATACTCGTATTCTGCTCAACAAGGGCTTTACTTAAACAGGGCCACGTGAATTATTTCCGGCATATAGTGGTTATAACGAAAAAGCGCCCCAAATTCGCGCAATCACAACGGTATTATTTGAACGACACATCTTGAGCCCTTCACTTTCGCATCTAGATTTACATGCATACAATTTCCAAATCCGGCGTGAAAAAAGACATTGTTGACAACTGCAAAAATAACGATTTGGGCTCATTTCTAGTAATAGCTCAAATCGTTCTTCTTTCACTTGTCAACAATGTATTTTTTCACGCCAACCGAATTGTAGTAATAGTAAATCTAGATGTGAGAGTGAAGGTCCCCAGAGGTGTAGTTTGAATAGCCTATTAACTGGGCCAATTTCGTGCGTTTTTTATACTGAATCGTAACGGACTATTACTACTTTGATGAGTTCGATATTTCACTTGTAGAAAAATAGGTAATCTAATATGGAATAAACCTGATCTGTCATGATCATGAGCTTTCCATACCGCAATTGCTTGAGATCTTCCGGATCCGTGTACTTTCGCTTGAAGTCAAATCCCATTGCCTTGACAATATTCTTAATTTCCTCATTAGCCGCAATTTGCGTGTGGCCCGCTTCGCGACAATTCAACAATTTACCGCGCAGCGGAAAGACCCCATAATATCGTTTATTATTGTCCAATGAGGAGACGCCAGCCATTGCCGCCGTTTTGGCGGAGTCTCCCTCTGTCAGGATCAGGGTGCACTGACGGGATTGGGCCTTTCCGGCTTCCGGCGCATCCTCCAACTTTCGAATTTTAAGATTTCGAACTTTTTTTCCGCCGCCCATTTTGCCCTTTGCTTGGTTTTCCTTGAACTTCATAAAATTGCTGATGGCCTCGACAACGCCCGATTTTTCCAACTTTTTCAGAAAATCAGGCGATATTATAGGTTTTGAACCATGCTTTGACTTCACCAATGTCATGTTTTCCTTTGTTTGGGAGTCGAACGCCGGATTTTCAATCTGGGATTTGACAAATATCCAACAGTGATTCTTAATCTGGTGTGCTTTAACCTAAACAAAAGTTTTTAGTTTCCTGTCTGTTGGTGCTGGAAATAATGTTCGGATGACTATACACGAAATTTTTGAAAAAAAAATTATGTCCGACAAAGTATTTTAGCACTTGCACCTTATTACACAGGGTGCGCAGTTCGTCCTTGAAAAGTCGCAAGATAACTGCTCAGTGCATAACACATAATTATTAAAAATCCAGAAAAACAAAATTCTGAAAGGTCGCAAGATAACCATACGAGCAGCAATTTTCGCAAGATAACTGCGCACCCTGTGTATTTTACATCTGTCTGCTTGTTTTTCAAAAAAAACTTAAACAGCGCGATCCGAACAACTAAAAACTTATACATGTAAATATTTATACATGTAAAAATGTTACTTTTTCTGACAAGTAAATTATAGCTCTAAGTGAAATTCCGGCGTTTTTAGGTGATTTTTCGGTGGACGAAGTCGAACTTACAAAAATCCGGCTCCGTCACAAGATGTGAAATTGTCATAGCTACAAATCATGAAAAAGTTAAAAACCCAATTAAACAATTGGGACACTAGTTGAAGAATTTTGTGGTACATAAAAAAAGTAGTAACATAAAAAAAGTGATATAATTACCTTCAATCCGCCTTTGTTTTTCTTATTGACAACTTCTTCGAGTTTTTTTACCACTTGGTCGGTAACTACATTGACATGTTGGCCACCCTTGGTTGTCGCAATTGAGTTAACAAAAGAAATATTTTGAAAACCTAAATCCGAAATGGCAAAGCCAACTTCCCAGCGATTTTTTGCTTCTTTATTGGACGGTTTTTCATAAATCAGTTGAACCGGTGCTCCACTGTCTAGTAGCATCTCTTTGATGTACATTTTGCAATAATCTTGGAAGGGGTTGTTTTTCGAGAACGAAATCTTTTGCCCGTCAAGATTAACCACGACACCCGGCGTTGTACCTATTTTTTTATTTATGAATTTGAAACACCAAGAAAAGACTAACCCGCAAGGGCTAGACTGGTTCCGCCCTTGTCTGGCTATAGATAAGAAATTTTCAAAACTTGAAAATGAACGAACATAATATGTTCAACATATAAACAATCAAAGTTTTTTCACAAATTTTACACACTGTTCGTACTAGGATTTAAAACATACTCGACAAAAAACATCATTTTAGTATCTTTTCAACAAAATTGTAAAAATTTGGAAGTTAATTGATAATTTGGGATGTATAAGTTGTGTTCTAATATTCAGAACTGAACAGAACGTTCTATTTTTTTCGTTTTTGTTCTCGAGTTCTACAAAATAAGAGAACTTTAGCATCTCTGATCTGAACATCAATTTGATGTATTCATTCAGAAAGTCTGTATTTTCCAGTATACCGGAAAATCGGGAAGAAACAAATCATACAAATCACTTACCGGCAATATCATATGCTCGCTTTCGAAATAAAGCAATCATATCTTCAGACAATGAGTCTGTCCCAAACCGAGCCAAATCGGGTCGAAATGTAATCTAAAGAAACATTATTTAAAAAAATTAGACACCCGAGAAAATATGAACACATATAAAACCGTTCAAAACACTTATAGATTTGGATCATTCCAAATTGATAAATGTTGGGAAAAGGGGGGAAACTGGTAAATTATTTTCCTAAAAAAGTCTTAGGGATCGGTTGGCTTATTTATACCAAAGTCCTCTGTGTCCCTTAATTTGAGTTTTTGAATCTTTTGTTCGAAAAATGCGTCCCTTAACAGTCATGCGCATCGAGTTTACTATAACAGTCATGCGCATCTGGGGTAGCTAGCTACCCAATTTGCTCTAGCACGCCAAACAATGAACGGATTTGTTTGATTATTATTTTAGTTTGAAGCCCTGTTCTTTTTCTCTTACTGGGGTGATTTTAAACCTTAACCCTCGTCCTCCACAGACCTAAACGTAAAAACAATTTTCTAAAAAAAATCGTTTTCTCCCATATAAAAACGTAAAAATTTTTTTTTGATTTCAAATCCGTTGTCCGTTTTTTATTATCACAAGCCGTTCTCTTTTTATTTATAAATAAAGTGAAAATGGGTAGCTAGCTACCCAATATGCGCATGACTGTTAATNTGTTAATCTGAATCTTTTTGATAACATTGCCCCTTGATGTGAGAGCCCCCTGTATATTAAGAAGGCCAGGACTGTATATAAAATAAAATTTGAATTACCTTTGTATAATCGTCTCTCGAATAATCTGTAATTTTAACAGTCGCTTTCTTTTTCATGTTGCCAGTCCAAACTTGTTTAAGCTTTTTGCCCTTTTTCTTGTTGCTCGTTTCAACCGAGAACATGGTAGAGAAGATATTGCACAATTTTGCGCCAAAACCATTTCGCCCTCCGGTGACCTTCTTCTCCGAATCGTCATAATTTGAAGAGGTCATCATTTCGCCGAAAATGAGCTCTGGAACGTAAACTCCGTGTTCCTTATGGATTTCGATTGGAATCCCTAAAATATAAATGAGTTCATTATTAAATCAAACATTTTAGTGGTAAAACGCACTTTGCTGCAATGTAATATTTCGTCAATTTCCTAGTATTTCCACTGTGGCTACAGTTGATGCGCACACAACGCAATGCCCCAGAACGGTGCGCACACAACGCAACGGTTTTTGACCAAATAGTCATTCGCACACAACGATTTTTTCGATATTGTCGGAAAACTATCAGAAAATTATGGAGCCATTACCCTGTTTGTATTTGGTGATCGGTGTGCACACAACGCAACGGTGCGCGCACAACATTTTTTGAGTAACGAAAGCGTTGCGTTGTGTGCGTATCAACTGTAATCAAAAGTGAAAAATATATGCGTTCAAAGGTTATGTGGCCCAAAATTTTTAGTAAAAAAAACTTTTTACCTTTTCCATTGTTCATGATGGATATTTCGTTATTTTCTTTATCAATGTCGACCTTGATCAACGACTGTGTTGGATCGCGGACCTTGTTATCGGCGGCATTGACGAGAATTTCGTCATAAATTTTGTACAAAGCTGGAATAAATTCGATTTCTTTGTAGACTAGCTTGTCAGTATTGCTGTCATAAACCCACATCTTTTCGCGGGTTGACTCAATGGAACCGACGTACATGTCCGGACGTAGCAACACATGTTCAAGATTGTCGATCTAGTTTATAATGTAAAATTCAAGGAAGTTCTATTGACAGGTCTTAAGGCCCATTAATTTAAAAAACTATTTGGGCCAAATTGTACTGGTTTAGTCTCATGAAAATCGGCTGCGCGTTTCTCGTATACCGTGTCGGCATATTTTAAGATGGTATTGGCCAATAGGGGCACCCCATTACAAGAAAAAAAGAAGAAAAATGCTCTATTCTAGAAACGCGCAGCCGATTTTCATGAGACTAAACCGGTAGAACTCGAAAAGTAGGTACGAAAATGTCGAAAAATGAAATCCTGGGAATACTAACTTTTCGGGCTCTACAATGATAAAGCATGAACTAATAATGTATGCTTTATCATTGTAGAGCCCAAAACGTTAGTATTTCCAGGACTTCATTTTTCCACATTTTCGTACTTACTTTTCGAGTACAATGCTCCAAATTCACTGATTAAAAAATCTCATTAGAAGATTCCCGAATTTTAACCCTTAGGCGCCGATTATTTCAAAAAAGCTACAAAATGTATTCTGGATTATTTTTATATCATTTTTGCTATTCCCAATGAGTTCCCCATACTCAAAAGCTTGGGACAGCCTAGTATATAATAAACTGTACATTGTTTAAAAATATATGAACAAAAATTAGGCTGCCCAGTATCGTTTTTGCCCACAAACTTTTTCAGGTGAAAAAATATGTCTTCGAATAAAAAAAAATAAGTATCCTAGATGATCCAGTTTGATCCGCTGAACAAAAAATCTCATTGGAAGAAATTCGAATTTTAACCCCTAGGCGGCGCAAATTGCCATTTTTGGCCATTTTGTCACAGGAAGTCGATTCTGTGCACATTTAATTTTATTTTTCGTTATTTTTAAGGCTTCAAAATTATAAATCCGTTATAAAAAGCGAGGACCGGTTACTGGCCAGTGGCCATGCTGCATATTATGGCCCATGCTGCATGGGCCATGCATATTATCCGTTGGATAAGCAATACAACGGCCTTGTGAAGTTGTATAATTAATGACTCACATCTACTATTATTTCTGTTTTATTTATAAAAAAACTTTTTGTTTTTCAAATCTTTAAAATAAGTTTCATTTCGTTAAAAAAATACTCATAATTAAAGTTGATAGTTATCCTACCTTTTTGTAAGTGTCTTCCACCGATTTCCCCATCTTTATCCACGTAAGGCCTCACCAGGCCTTTATCTGAATTTATAAACTATCTTTTTCAATTGTTTGTAAAAAAAAGTAAATGTGAAATGAAATTCAGCAGAATGAAAACGGGAAAAATAATATGGTCTAGAAAGAAATATAAATAAAATGCGAAATCGAATTGAGAAAAAGAAGCGCGAGAAGGACGTAGCCAATAGGAGCGCCGCACGTGACCGACCGAACCAAAGAAACACGACCAAAAAACGAACAATTTCAAATTCAGATCAATAACGCTTTCAATTCAGATAACTCAGATAGCGTTAGTTGCCTACGCGTACGGTTACCGTCAAAAATAATGACTCAACTTTTTTTAAGGACCGGTCAGTTGATTTGTTTACAAACAGTACCTGCCGGAAAAACGCTATAAAATACGTTTAACGTATAATATACTGAAGCATAGTTACGATTATATTATTTTTTTTTCTTTTACTATGAGATCAAAGCTTCTGCTGTAACATGGTTGTATTTCAAGGTCATAAATATCACCGCCGATCGCCCAACTTCCCTTGAACTTGTCAAAAACGCGAAATTGAACTGCCCATCACGTGAACAGTGTTGGTGGTATTGATTTTGTTTTTGGGGTCAACTGTTTCTAATTTTGGTCCTCAATTCTATGTAGGATTTTTTATGAACTAAGTAACTCAGCAACTAATATATAATTATGAAAATATATCCCAAATTGTTGTCATCTCTTCGCGAAGCTTCGGAGGGGAGACAAATGGTGGGATGCCTCTGGAATGGTGGGATATATCCCGATGTAGAACAGTGTATTTTTTACACAAAGTTCCTATTGGTTTCCCAAATGGTGCAGTAGCATCAGATAAAGAAACCAAACAATGCGAGAGCAGAGTACAATCCCGACCTTCTAGTTGTGCACGCACCCCCCTCTAGAGCTTTCATCAACTACTATTATGGCTTAACCAGCAGAAAACACGCTATAGCAACACTTATGAAAGTTGGAGTTGAGGAACCAAGGTATTTGGAAAACCACAATTTTTTTTCAATTTCACCACTAAGTGGCGCTTTTTTCGTGGTCAAAGTATAAGCACGTGATTTTAGACCGTAAAACAGCACATATTGAGAAAAAAAAACTTGGTGGGTTAGACAGTCGACAAAGGCGCAGATTTTGGCTGGAACAGAATTCTGAAAGAAAACCGGAAATGGTTGAAATTATCGTTTTTTTTTGTCAATCTTTATTTAACTCTCAGTTAAGTTTTTCTCAGTTTAGAGTTTTTGGGAACCCGTAGGGGGAAGTTGCGTGTAAATAAACACGCAGTTGAACATCACAATAAACCATCTCTAGAATTACCTGAAAAGCTGTACAGAAGCATAACAAATCATTTGCAATGCATATAAACAAAAAACTGTTCTTTCATATCTAATCTCCAGAGTCTATGGAATTAATTTGAAGCTCTTCATCNAATTGCGAGCTGCCAGAACAAAGCCTATATCGCACGCAGCCATAATAACCCTTATTTTTTTATATTACAACATGGTTGTATTTCAAGGTCATAAGTATCACGTGAACAGTGTTGGTGGTATTGATTTTGTTTTTGGGGTCAAATCTGAACATAGTTTTACAAATCACCCAATGATTGTCTGGTGAATACCGGTTTTTCTAGCCATTTTGCCAGATAAAATGGATTTGGCGCCGCAGATAAACTAGAGTAAGCGACTTCAAATCAAACCAGTTTTATTTTCCTTTTCGGTAAAAAATTTCGATTTAAGTTGATTAGGAAACGGACAAATTTCGATTACAGTTCATTAGGAAACGTAGTAACACTTAGGGTACCGTTTTTTTCTTCAAAAATTGTCCATGTCGAGTTAACCCAAATAGTGGTAAATTATAGTTCAATAACTTCCGGTAAAACCGTCGTATAAATGTGCCTTGAAAGTTCCAGAATGTCAATGAATACTCAAATAATCTATAGAAAAGTGTTGACGCGACAGACAAATCGTTATCTGGACAAACATGCGTTAAATCGACATTTTTGGTGGGTCCTGTATCGCAGTGATTTTCAAACGCGAAAAAAATAAATAATGTTACCACTTTTTGGTAACGTTGCTAGACAGCGCGTCTGAGGCCTCTGTGGCCTGTCATTGGTCTTTTTTTAGCGTGCTCGGCCAATCAGCGAAAGGCAAATCACCGAAAGGCGATTTCCTTCTTTTAAATTATTTTTATATTACAGTCCTCCCCCTCTGAAGTGCCGCACTTAAGGAGAACTATGCATTTCCGCTAAAAAAATGTTTTCGCGTTTTAAAATCATGACGATACTACAGTTGTCGAGTTGAAGCGTGGAGTCGCGACTAGTTGTTTACTTACCAATCCGATTCTTGGAAACTTCGTGCAAAAACGCTCACATAACTAGTCCGACATCTTATTTTGTTGACAAATCCGCTATCGAATAATTTTATTTTTTCTCTCCATTCCCCTTCGCACAATGCATTGCAAGGTGTAATTTCCGGCAGCTTGCGGTGAATGTTTTTGTGCAAAGTCGCGAAAATGCCCGGACGATGACTCGCAGCGCCTCAAAGACGCGACGTCTCTTTTCTGCTCCCAAAAAATGCGAATTGTGAAAGATGAGTCATGTTGACGTTACATGACACTCTAACTGTACAAATTAATGATGGCGCCAGAGATCATCATTATAAAGTCGCAGAAACAGAGAAAAAAAATCATATCATACTTCGGCTTCGTTGACGTCGAGTTGACCTCCGCAATCATTTTATTTGAAAAGTTCAATAACCGCCAATGTCTACTGTGTGGGAAACACTTTTTATGCGATAAATAAAATGTGTTGAAGTATGATATTAGATCACCTAGTAGGATCCAAATTACCGCGATTGTACTAGTTTACGCCGGGATATTCGATTGGCTTCTTTGTTTTGAATGCCTTCTATTTTGAGCGTATAGGAGAAATAGAGACTTCAAATATTATCGAGAATGGAAATTCTATTGTAGAGATTTGAACTGAAAATAAAACCGCCAGTAGGAAACAGAGACTGATCAAGGTGAAATTCCAAACTTACGCATGTTTTCAAGAAAATTTACGAGGCTGCTAAGTTGTGCATGTTTTTTACCCATGTTTTATCTAACAAAGTTGAAGCTGTGCAATTTTTCCAGACCGATGCTTTAACAAACGACGATTGTGCAGTTTTTTTTAGAAAGTTACCCGAAAAATTTACCAGAAAAAAATTTTGATTACACTAATTGATTTGTTGGCCATATTATATGGCCCATATAATGATGATGGCGCACATTTATTTTATTTAGCCCGCGTACGGCATGCCACACGAGGGGAACAGGCAGAGTGATCGCATTTGCGAAAAAATGACTGCGATCACTCTGTGTTCTGGGTACAGAGTGGCCGCAGCGATCACTCAGTACCCAGAACACAATCGTATGGTCTTACAATTCTAGAGAACAGAAATGGCCGTGCAGTAGTTAAGACATTTGTAACAAATGATTTGTTGTTTGTTTTGGCAAATTGACCAACTATTAAAACCATTTATTGGTTATTACTTATTATTTATTGATTAGTAACCTAAAAGGTTCTACTGCATCTATGAAGTACAATTAAGTTCACTTTTTCTGAAATCATATAGGCTATATGAGTGGGTTTTGGCACAAAGCTTTTGGGACTCGGATCCGGAGATCAATCCTAGAAATCCCAATTACAAAAAACGGGATAAATATGCGAGTTTTCATGTGTACCATGATGAGGGAGTACTTAAGTAACTAGTCTATTCTGTATAGTACAAGTTTGTATATTTTAATCCGATAACTCTATCATAGAGAAAAGTTGTACATAAGTATAACTCCTAAAAAAGCCGTCATAGAAGTTTATTTTGAAAAGTCCGCGAGTTATTCCTCACCAATTTCGACAAAACAGGACTCGTCAGTGAGGGTAACGTAATCCACTGCGTTTTTTGAGGTTTTTACAATTGTACCTTTTCTAGACAAGATTTCCAACTGGAAAATCGTAAAAAGTGCTAATTCAAATGTTTAGGTCTTGTATTTTAAATAACTTTTTGAAGTTTTTCGGTGTTGTATCAAATGGTTTGGTGGCGCATTTGATGTTGCTTGATGCTAAAATCTGCATTAAGACATACGGTATCTGATATACCATTACGGCCGTTTTTTTCGAGAACCGAAAACGGCCGTAATGGGAGTAAGGACTGTACCAAAAATTATAGTGTATACAACTATTTATTAATGAACTGTGAAGCATCAAATAATAATAATAAATGAAGAGATGTGATGATTTAAGTTACGCCAGAAGCACGCTTTGTTTACTTATTTACTTTATTATTAACATTATTAGCCGTAATTAATTATGGTCGGTTATGGTCAGGTACGCAAATTTATGTCCATTTAAAAAATAAATAGCGATCGCAAGTTTATAGCATTTTATACTACCGTTCCCATCGGGAAATTAATAGAAGGATAGCAGAAGGGATTTTTATACACCAGCCGTATCTCTTTTGATATCTTAAACATTTTTTACCGACGCATCCTCCTTTTATATTTCCGGTCGGTAAAATTTTTAAGGAGGTGAGTGGCCTATGGTATATCAATAAAACTGAAAATGAGGAAAATGACCCTTAGAAATATTTTTAGTCGTTTTAACAGTTGACAATTTTTAGTGTTTTTCGTGATTACTTTTTTAAACAGACATTTATTAAAAAATCGAAGACAACAGTTGTGTGCTCTTTGTTAAAACGAAGCGTTTAAAACAAAAAAGAACTCAATAACCTCATACTTGTAAAACTAGATCCAATATCCGATTTCATGTTTCAAAAAAGTTCATTGAAATCCACAGTATACAACGTTTTTTACGATCACTTTTTTGGCATGTCATATTTGTAAACAAATGGCCACTCACCTCCTTAAGCGGAGTTAGGAGACAAAAAATTGAGACGCACATTTTTTACCAGAAATAAACTTGCGAGGGAATGCCTCGACTAAAAAGCCGCAAATTGAAAAAAACTCAAGCAGCACCATTCAGTATAAAAAAATTCATAAAGTAAAATACGAATAGGCCATCAGTTTTTCTACACTAGAATTGGTACGGCCAATTTATAAAATCCCAGCAAAAACAAAATAATAATACATGGCGAAAATGATAAAGGCACGCCTTTAATTAAAAAAATCATGTTCTGTTTCCGTGAGTCCATTTCTTTTGTGTTGTTGAAGAGAAAAAAACGTGCAACTCCAGCAATTGGCATTCAGGATGAATATGATCTTGACCTTGACCGTGACCTTGTTCGATATCGGGATCGACGTCGGCGGCGTGAAGCATAACGAGTTGAGCCGCGTCGACTGGAATATGAAGAGCCGTTTGAAGAAGACGATGAGTGCCGCCGACGGTATCGACTGCGGGAGCGGCTACGACTGCGGCTACGGGAACGACTGCTCGAGCTCGATCGAGAATAGGAACGCGTGCGACTGCGCGAACGAGAGCGGCTACGCGTGTACGATCTTCCCCGAGACCTGCTAATAAATATAGTTAAATTATTAACTTACAAGGATACTGGGTGGATCCTCATCCTTGAATGGAAATTGTTGAAAACTACAGCTAAGACAAGTTTGTATATTTTATTAGATTTCTCGTCCTGAAATCTGGTCGACTATTCCACAACCGTGGACCGTGTGAAATGGGCCAACATTTAATAATTTAACTTTGACCGGAAATATGACCTATCTAGAGTGAAAAATTGTGGCGCGTCCGATGCGAAAAATAAAAAAATTAGGGTTAGGTACTAAGAAACTGAATTATAAGCGCGCCTATTGGCTCATGCTTTTTTGGACTTCTCGAAGATGAGCTGCGCGATCTGGAGCGCGAAGAAGAGCGTGAATCACGCGAACTGTACGATCTTGAGCGCGTACGAGAACGACTTCGTGAATATGAACTTGACCTGTATGAGGAGGACGAACTGCGCGAGGAACCCGACGAGCTATAAATACGAAAATGTTTGAAAAAATGAACAAAATGACGCACCCAATGAAATCAAAGATAATATTGTCAGGTTTGAAAAATTAGAGTACGAACTGATTTTCAAGCAACTATTTCTAACTTTTCAACCTGCTTATTGTTTTTGTTTTCGAAGAATAAAAATACGAAAAAAGGCTCAAAACGAATTAAGAAAATTAATAAGTCGAAAGTATTATTATTTTTTTTCCAAATGTTGACAATCGTCGTTTTTTGTGTTAGAAATCGAAAATTTGGAATTTCCGGAGCAAAACTACCGTAGCACTGATGAATTTATCATAATCAGAATTAAACAACGCTACTTTTTACCTTTTATTTACGAATATAAAGTTTACGAATATTCTTTACACGAATGCGAAACCATTTGGAATTCGGTGAAAAAAGGCTAATTCCAGAAAAAAGCTTAAAAGACATGATTCTAAAGATTTTTTCCAAAAAATCTGACTTGACCTTAGCGCAAAAAACTGACTTGACCTTATGACGGTCCAAATGGCTGACCTTATTACCAACCCCCCATGTAGTAAGAAATCAATCCGCATTCGTATAAAGCATCCGTAAAATGTTTCGTCAAAAATGTCATCGATTTTTTCAAAACAACAGAATCTGTATTGGGGAAAACTCTTTTTGGAGAATACGAGCATTTCAAGAAAAATTACAAATATAAGTAATGCCAGGTGAATTTCAGCATACATTTACGAATAAAGAACATTTTCCTAAGAATGAGTGTTTCCAAAATGAGCTAGCCCGGTATTAAGACTGTTCCGAAAGTTTTAACTTTAACATGACGTTGTCCGATGTCGTAATTTTAACCTTGATCCCGTTAAATGATCTATTTACTCTTTCCGAATACGTCTTCCGATTTTGGCAGAAGCCTAGGCTAGTAGAGGATTTTTTGCAAAAAAACGGAAGACGTATTCGGAAAAGGGATATATCATATATCTCATAGGACCCGGTCCCGGACAGTTAATATCTTTTTTCGCTGAGCATACTGTATTTAATTATTGTGAGCCTATAGGGCCTATTTATTTGAAAATTATTTTGACCATATTTTAGAGCTCAAAGAAAAAGTGTAAAAATGAAATTCATAAAAAGTCTGAGGCAAACTGTAGAATTTTTTTAAGGTCAATTTTATTTTGAACTTCGAAAAATTTTAGAGCCCTCTACAGATATTTTATGAATTTCATTTTTACATTCTTTCCTACTAACTTTTTGAGCTCTACAATATCGCTAAAACAATTTTCAAATAAATAGGCTCACAATAATTGAATACAGTATGCTCAGCGAAAAAAGATATTAACTGTCCGGGACCGGGTTCTACGAGCTATGTCTTTCGCCAAAACAATGGTTCCATTTGCCATAATATATTTTATAAAATACCTGAATTCGTTCGCCCTTAACACCCCTCACTGTTTAATAAAAAAATTATTAATAATTAAAATTACGATCACCTAAAAACGGCAATCGTTCGGAAGTTTAACTCCAAAAAGGATATACTCAACATCTGAAGACATGACAACACTTTGGGCCATTAAGCAAATTTCGCTGATGATATTATTTTTTTTCCTTTTTTTGTTGTTTTCTGGTTTCAAAGATTAAATATGAAAATGGACAAAAGTGATGTTAAAGCATGCTATTTCTGAGATAGTGTTATGAAGTCGAATTGGCCTTAGTTCAAATTGGCTCACTACTCTCTGTTATCCAACCATACGCCTGCAGTCGTCTCGCAGAATATAATGAAAACATAAATTGTTTTGGTTTCAGAAAAAAAAATAGGCTGTTCAAGCCGCTTATGGATTTGGGAGATCGGGAATTTGGCAGAAAATAGACCTGGGCAAAAATCCCACAACCTAACCCAATTTTAGTCCATATTGGACGAAATTATGGACAGATATCAGTTTATTTTCGTTTTTATTTGCGTATCATTATAAAATAAATTTAATCAACAACTTATGTAAGTTACATAGGTCGTTAGTTAAATTTAGATTGAAAAATACGCAAAAAACGAAGAATAAACTGATTTCGGTTCATAATTTTTGTATGGTTGTCGAAATTTCTTCCTGATTTTCGCACATGTCGTCATTCTACCAAATGTACCGATACCCAAAATATCTTCGAGTAAACCACAAGACCAGATCTTGACAATCTTGAAATCTATGAGTTTCGCTAAAAATATGTCAAGATCTGGCTAAAAACATAATTTCGGCTACAAAAGATACGGAAGGTAATTCAAAACGGAAGATAATGCACTGTTTTTGTAAGTAAAATCATCCTCTATTTTGAAAAGCGTTAACACGATATAACATCACATTTTTTATGGCTTAAAAAATGTTAAAAGCGTTCCATTCTCAGACTACCTTCCTTTGACGTACAATATTGTAACACGAATTCGGTAATATAATATATATACCAGTATCTTTCGGTTTACCGGGAATAATTAAAAGATGGTGTCATTTTTGTAAGTTTTGACTACCAGATGAGTTCTTAAAAATATACTTGTAAGTGTAGAATACGTTTTCTACATGTATATCAACTACCTTACTAGTTGTTGATATTAATAGTATTGGTTATACCAAAACTAGAAAGTTGCAATATGCTTAACCACGAAAATTTAACAGTAAAACATATCTGTTCCAATGTCATTAGTCACTATTATGCATTTTTTTCTCGCCAAAACGGTGGTTTAATTATTTTGGGTCAAAAGAACTTAAAAAAGTTAGTAAGAAAATGTGGAAAAATATAATTCTCAAAATGTATGCAGTGAGCTCTAGAATTTTTTAAAATCTTCAAAAAATTCTAGAGCTCTAGAATTTTTTAAAATCTTCAAAAAATTCTAGAGCTCACTACATTCATTTTGAAATTATATTTTTCCCCATTTTCTTACTAACCTTTTCAGTTTGGCAAAATTGGTTTTGGATTAAATGGGTTCTATTGGGACAAAATAATTAAAGGACCGTTTTAGCGAGAAAAAAAATGCATAATAGGGACAAATGACATGGAAAAAGTATGTACGTAATACTAATTAATCTAACGGGAAATTATTATTGAATCAACGCGCCAATCTTTCTGAAATTCAAGTACCCGGGCAATATTTGAGACTGGTGTTTGAATTTCAGATGAGTGGCGCGTTAATTCAATATAAAGTTGGTGCTAATTAATATTACCCACAAGTTTCCTGAAATTAACCATATTGAAAAATTCTGACCTTGGCCATAAACCATGCGTTTTATTTATTTAAATTTTTATGTCACTCATCTAATAATTTCAACATTTTGCAGTTTGAACATCCCATACAAATGTTTTTTATATTGATATAATAAATATGCTGGTAATACTCACAAAGTCTTTTAGGCGCTAAATACAGAAATAAATGAAAAGTATAATTAGTGACAGGTTACAATTAGTAAATTGATGAGACACCCTAGGAACACCAGTTGAAGCAAACACATGAAATCAAATGACTGAGTTTGTTCACATTTTAGCAGGATTCGTGATATTCCAGGAATTTTGTCCGCAGACTAATTTTACTGAAAATTTTTCAGGGGAAAACTCGAAGCCGCCAAAAAAACAAATAATTAAATTCGAAATGGAAAATGATTTTTAGTCACCGAAGCAAATGCACCACACTTTTTCATTTGCCATTTTTTATCGAATTATGTTTCTTTGTAAAAAAAAACGTACAATTCATGCAAAGATTCCATGAATTTTTTACGTATACAGTTAGTAGCTCATGTAAACGAACGATAACGCACCGTTTACGTCTAAGTAATTATATATTGTTTTTTTTTTAATTTCACGCCAAAAAATATGCCGATTTTTTAGCTGTATATTTTTGTTTAAATGGTCAAAAAATGAATGTTATATTACCTGATCAACAAAGCCTAAAGTGAAGCGTTAGTGATTTTGATTTTTTTTTGTTGTTGGTTTGTGGTGTGAAATACATGTTTCGGAAGAAAAGCTCCAAGAAAGACTTGGTGAATTTGGACCAAAGTTAGAGAGAGTTGTGAAAGGTATGATTGGATTTGAGATTCACACAATTATTTGGGCGCATGTTGAGATCGCGACAGCTTTTACCATTACCGTGCAGATCTCGAATAACTCAATTTGCAATAAAACAGTGCTTATTGTAAAAATAAATTTTACACTTTTTACTTGCTGTTGACAAATTAACTTTCAGGGAGATGTGATGATGTATATTTGTGAGTATTACTCGTAGAAAAAAGTCTATTGATGTTGGGAATCGAACTCGGGACCTCGTTACTCCAAGTTACACGCTCTAGCCAATAAACGCTTAAATTTTTCATATACAGTCCTTACTGCCATTACGGCCGCTTTTTTCGTCAAAAAAGTGATTATCCCATTACGGCCGCTTTTTTATAGGGCCGTATT
The DNA here is from genome assembly GCA_004367875.1 of Oikopleura albicans. Lineage (NCBI taxonomy): Eukaryota > Metazoa > Chordata > Appendicularia > Copelata > Oikopleuridae > Oikopleura > Oikopleura albicans. The sequence continues at coordinate 82,663 of SCLG01000233.1, forward strand.
TTGGAGGTTCAATAAGCCATTTTGATATAAATTTGTCCCAAATTAACCCTATTACGAGCGCTAATCCTTTTACGGCGGTTTATCCCATTACGGCCGCTTTTTTCGAGAACCGCAAACGGCCGTAATGGGAGTAAGGACTGTAGTAAAATAATTTTTTTTTTAAATTTAGAAACATGAAAAACTTCTGGAAAATTAATTTGTAGAGATCAACATAAATCATAAAAAAAATTGAATTCAGTTTAAATGAGGATATCGTGAGTTCAACTCACGACAAAAACATACTTTTTAAACACGTTTATACATCTATTGTCTGCATAAAAGTTAACAATTTAAAATAACGTATTTACCAAGATGAAGCAATCTTATTGTAAATCAAGTTTGCCCTCGAACACTTAAGGATTAATCTCGATAAGTTCCTATTGATATTGCTCTGGCGCATTTTATATTTTGTTTTTTACCTGCGTAATTAAAATCAGTTACTAAATAAAGCTATGAATTAACATTTTTTTAAAGTTAATTAATACAATTTTTTTGGTTTCGGGGTTTGTACGTTTTTTTAGATAAAACGCAAAGACAGTACAACGGGCCAATGACATTTCAACTTACAAGAATTTAGCCACTTAATTAGTATCAAAATAATTTTTCTTTTTGTTGAAAATGTTCGTATCAAACGAAAACACTTTGTTTGAAATTGAAATAGATATTTAAAAAGCTGTATGAAAATAATGTTGCTTCCGTTTTCGATTTGCTCATTTGATCTTTGGGGCAAAAAAAGAATAACGCCGGTTGTACTGTTTTTGCAGTCTTTATCGATGAAGGTTTTTTTTTGGTTTTTACGATAGGTTAATTGGAATCCAAATGGAAACATCAAAGGAGAAATAATTGGATTAGGTTATGAATAAGACCACTATCGTACAAAAATATATTTTATAGGTAAATTACCGGGGTTTTGGAAATCTCACCTGTAATCTGGCGTTATAGATCGTCGTATGGAACCTAAAATAAAATATGATTATGTTTTCGTCCCTTTAACTCCTGTAGAGCATGGAGAAATAAAATGGTACTAACCAGAGATGTAAAAGTTCTGTTCTAAATTTCAGAACGCGTTCTGGAGCGTTCTTGTGATAGAAAAATTCCCAGAACGCATTTTTGAACGTTTTTTTAAATAGAACGAAAAAACGTTCTAAATGGCCGTTATGTTATGTCTCGTGATAAAAAAATGGCCCGAAACGGTGTTCTTGCGTTCTTTTGTTCTATTGGTGTTCTGTTCTGAAATTTTCAAGTTCTGCGAAAAAAACAGAACTTTTACATGTCTGGTACTAACTACTAAAAAAATCGATGGGGTATAAACTCACCAATTGTTGATGGCGTTGANAGATAGTTGGCGAATGACACGGGCTCCGTGGTGAAGGAATTTTACCCAATGGTACCAGACTAAACAGATATCATGAAATTATCATATTCGATTATTTTCGATGGTTAAAATTATGATTTAAAATAAAATTATTCACACGACTGAAATTTGTGGTTTACGTAGAGCAGCGTCGGGTTGATTATCATTCACACATAAAAATTAAACATATAAAATCATTGAATCGTTATTTTTAGAATGAAAAAAAAAGAAATATTTTACATTATTTTCCAGCTAACACGTTTGTGATACCGTATTTGCATGAAAAAAGAATTTTTTTATCAAAAAATACGATTTTGCACGGAATGAAACACTCGATTTTTTACTAGTTAGTCTTTTTTGGTGAAAATTTGTCGTAGCTTTTATATAATAATGTACACCAGATGACTCGTTTTAGGGCAACTAAATTGGTTTTATAAAAATAGCCCTAAAACGAGATTTTAGCCCTATAACGAGTCATCTGGTGTACATTATTATATAACAGCTACGACAAATTTTCACCAAAAAATATAAAGACTAACTAGTAAAAAATCTAGTGTTTCATTCCGTGCAAAATCGTATTTTTTGATAAAAAAATTCTGTTATAAAAAATTGTGTATATATAATATAAGAGGTACGAGAAATATAAGGGTGGACTAAATACACATGGTGCGCGTTTAACGGCTAACAGGATTTTTTTGAAAATGTGCCCGTTAAAGGCGCATCCTGTGTACTAAAAAATCTAGTTTACAGTATTGTCGTATTTTATTGTGCGAATCGCTTTAATATGCGTTATTTTTGGCTAAGTAAACTTATACACCAACTTATCACACCGAGTGATGCTATAAGCGGGTTGCGATTGACTCAAAATTTTATTGCAGCCAAAAATTTACAGCAAGTTTTACTGGAGTTTGTGGTCACGCGAGAAATGGTAACCACAATTATTAAAATACTGTTTTATTAGAATACACTTTGCTTTGGCAGTCATGTTATCGCTGATTTAAAACACGAACGAACAAATAAAGCAAAAATTCAAAACGGAACAGACCTTTGCGGAAGTCTGACTCTGTCCCCATTGAGTAAAATTGGTCTTAATCTGTGTGAAACTAATTCATTTATAAAATACAAAAATATTCATCGTGTGTATACAATCGGAAACTATTTCTATTATTCGTCTTTGTTTTTATCCATTTGACCAAAATTGATTTTTGCATGTTCAAACACAAATCAAGTTGTGTGTAGTCTTGACAAAAAAGGAACCACACAAAATATTCGCTTCGAGATAAAGCGGAAGTTTGATGCTTCGCGGCACTGAAAAATTGTAATTTTTAAAATGATTTTGATGAAAAAAAGGAGGGAGATTTACAATAAAGTTAATTCTGTTTCGACCAATTGTCTGGCACGGAAACGGCAAAGATGTGTATAAATCAAAGCGTAGAGAATATCGCCGAGCTTTGTGTATTGGCGCAGCAGAATGGCAACTTCCGGTATGCAGAGAAACGTATATTATTAGTGCGCAACGGCTGTTTACATTTTGCTCGCTAAACAGGAAATATTCTCGGCTATTAATGATAAAAACGTTTCGTTTTCGACGCGGTTTTACACATTAAAAGCCTATACGTAGGACCGTCACCTTGGATATGAGGTATACCACCCGAGGGCGCCCTATGGTCTAAAACTATAAAAAAAGGTTATTTTTTCTGTTTTTCGTGGTTAACTTTCAACCGGTTGGCATTAGACACTTCTAAGGTTCACCATGGGATGCACCGTAGCGGTTTACCACATTTATATTAAAATCAAACAATTTGAAGTACTTCTAAAATCGGGTCAAAATCTCAGATGGCTCTCTTACGGATAGGGCGATCGGTTATCCTATCATAGATATCTAAAAGTCAATATAAAACAAAAACTAACTAGTGATGGGAAATAGTATTATGATTCAAAATAGTGCCTACCCACTAGTGAGTTCGAACCTTGGAAATATCTATTTTTTTACGCAATAAACCTCTTTTGAAGTATTTGTAAATAAAAACTCGGGGAATATGTAAAAATATAAGTATTGTATAAATTAAAGTATAGTTAGTATCGCCGAGATTGCTATATTGACGCAGCAGAATGGCAACTTCCGGTTTGAAACGAAACATATATTATTAGTGCGCAACGGCTGTTTGCATTTTGATCGTTAAACAGGAAACATTCTCCGGTATTAATGAGAAAAACGTTTTTCTTTCCTGGTTTTATACGTTGGTACTGAACTGCGGTTTTCTTGGCTTTTTCAAAGTAAAATTACTATTTTTGTTTTAAATTTGTTAAATTAGTAAAGTCTTTCCGAGCGGAAGTAGATTCTTTGGCGTCAGAAAATAAAATGAAAATTGATTTTCATTTAAATTTGCATATAATGTGTATGTACCCGATATATAGAAAACGGGAGGTAGACGAAAGGAGCACAAACTCAACATTTAAATTGTTTACGAAACCAATCATTTTAATATTTTAGGCAGCGGAAACTGAACATTAGACGGTGATGGATTTCGATAGAATGTATTCAAGTTTCTGCCACTCATCAAATACATACCAAAGTAATGCCAGAAAGCTATTTTACAAGTGAATCTTTTTTTATATAAAAATACTAAATATCTCAAATGTGTTCGCAATCTTCAACAAAATATATAATCAAATATAAACCTTATTAAAAACATTTTAACTCTCACGTGCAGTTTCTCAATTCAAAACAAAAATTACCGCAAATATGGTCTTCATTCAAAAAAAAAATGTAAAAAGACATGATTTTAAAAATTTTTCTCCAAGAAGCATGATACTTGAAAAAAACTGACTTGACCTTAGTGCCTGAAAAAACTGACTTGACCTTAGTGCAAAAACTGACCTTAGTGCAAAACTGACTGGACCTTATAATGGCACAAATGGCTGACCTTATAACCAACCCCCCTGTACACTATTTGTATATGTTTCTGTGATTAAAATATTAAAAACTTTATCTACTACAGTTGTGGAAGCCTATTCGTAACACTTTCACATCCCAAAAACTGTTACAAATGGGATATTTTGTTACGATTACGCTTCACTGTTACGATTAGGCTTCAACTATTGCCAACCATACCATTTATATATTAAATACATGATTTTTTTGTATTTTTTGCTCTTATATGTTTAATTATATCTATTAATTCACTGAAAAACATATTTCACCAGTTTAATTACAAAATTGGGTTAAAAAAATCATTTTCGAAAATTTTTCTGATAGTCTATTAACACTATACATACGTTATATACAGACAAAAGTGTTACGATTAGAGTTAAACGTTCATATCCCAATTTGGGCCCAAAAACTGTTACGAATAGAAGTGTTACGAATAGGTTTCCACAACTGTATGTAGTCGTTCTAATTGTATTTCGTTGCTCCATTTTCCTACGTAAAATAAAACTTAATAAGTTAAATATTTGAAAGTCAGTACTTACTGGAAAATGAAATGCAATTATATTTCAAACTTATTCATATTTCGGAAATTCTTAGCGAAATAAATGAGGTTTTATAAGCGTCCAGGGGAAAACGTTTTTAATATATATGCTATTGACGATAAGGAAGGGTGTGTATTCGAGACCACTTCAGTTCGGGAATTCTTCCTAGACATCATCTTTCGTAAAAAATAAAATTAAAATAATGATAATGATTTTGATTTATTAGAGTTATTTCTGGTTTAGTGTGGTGCCATTTAAATAAAAAAAAACCAGTTCATTTTCAAGGCGTGGTCTTCATTTGAATAATTTCATTTGGAAATGCTCTAAGTATTCGGATAACTACCGCTGCATGGCCTAACATAACGGCTTTTTTACTGCTTAGCTACTTATGCATAAGGAAATTTATTCCCCAAATATAAAATAAAGAGTCATATCATATACCTCATAGGCTATTATTTTAAATTAACATATTTTCCATAACCACCGACCTGCTTTATTAAGCCTTATCGGTTAAAATAGCAGTTTTTCCGCCCACGCACCACCTGTTTAACTACAAAACAAACAATGAGTCATAGGCTATCTTTCATACAATTGTTTGTTTTGTAGTTAAACAGGTAGTGCGTAGGCGGAAAAACTGCTCTTTTAACCGATAAGCCTTAACCGATAAGTAGGTCGGTGGTTATGGAAAATATGTTAATTTAAAATAAATTTCGGTTATGTAGATATCCAGGCAGAGACTGTATTATCACTCAAGATCCTGAACATACTTGGTGGCTAAACTAATAACGAAAATCAAATTTATCGCAATTGGAAATTTCTTTTCATAATATTTCATTTAGTCCTTATTATGCAATTGAGTAAAAGTCCCTTCCGGTTTAGATTTGTTGCTGCTTCCGGTAGGTTGATTTAATTGCAGAATTATAATTTACCAATGTAATAAAAAAATGTTTGCCTTCCAAATTATGATGTTCTTCATTGAAAACGATATGCTCTCAAACTATTATTTGATATGCAATTTGTTATACGGTAATGTACCGGTACATTATGATATCATAGTACTCATGTACAGTCTTCAATCCCAAAATAGACACTTTGACATTCCAAAAAATGTGTTCTCTATTAGAAAGACAAATATGGATCTAAAATCTAAATTAATACTGTACAGGGCAGTACTACATTATTTGCTAATACAGTGGCTACGCCCGTTCCAGCCCATTTGCGCAAACCGCCCACGGTTTAAAAATTTGTCGTGCGAAATTTCTGTCCATGCTTTGGCTGCTGGTTAAAAATTATAAACATAAAATTAATTTTTAACCCGATTTTTTGAATAAATAAGTATACATTAATTAATTCAAACTTTCAATTAATTAAACAAAATTTTCAAGTTTGAATTAATTAATTCAGACTTATTTATTGTCATTATCAAGTGAAAAATTAAATTGATGTTTATCATTTTTGAACAAAAGTCAGAGCCGGAAATAGGGCATAAAAAACCCCAGTTAGTGGAAATTTTTGCGTTTTTAATTAATATGAGGGCCGAACCGATGCGCCCATTAAGGGGCTTAATAAAATAGGTCCCCGAATCGGTAAGTATTTGGCCGTATTATGTTCGATCGAAGCCATTGTGTTTTAACATATATGATAACTTTACCGTATATATCCCATTTGGCAAAAACAATGTGCTTGCTCAAAGCTCAAAATGGTAATCCTGCTAGGCGAACTTTATATGCGGTCTAATTTCTATCGTTATTTAAACTTATTTTGTAACTACTTCCCAAATAAAAAAAGTAGTATTTAGCCTCATTATACGCTAAACGTATAAAGAGAATTTTTTTAGGCAGTTGAATTTGAATCGAAATGTAAATGTGACCTATCGAAGGCATATCTAGATGTTTAAAACGTCTTCATTTAATAAACTACTACATCTTCTTGATATTTATAACTAACCTTTAAAAACCATAAAAAAAATAAGAACATCTTATCAGAAAACAATCGCACGATTTTACTGCAGAACTGTGACGCGTTGATTTAGCCGTTAGGTCGAACGTTGGATTTTGGTGCACATTTAAATTTTACTGATTGTATCGCATGATATTATTAAATTACGACTACTACAACACGCCGTAATAGGAATTTAAGAAAGGGACCAATATCACAAAGAACCAAATAAAGGGTTCGTATATGCCCTAGTTTTTTGGTTGCATATTTGTGAAAAATAAAATTTTCAAATTGGACACAAATATTCAACCAACAAAAACATTTGCGAAATTCCTTGAAAGTTTGATCATTTTCATAGTGTTTTTTTCCTAAACTAAAATAATGACTTTTTTGTTTTAGGATATTTACGAAAAACACAGTTTATGTCATAAACTTTATGAAGAACGTAAAAATGGAAGGCAAAAGTTTTTACAAAGTTGCGTTAAAAATCATGAAACCGAAAACGTGATTTTTTGAAACAACAAATTTATGCGGCGATTTAAAATGGGTCCTATAAGCTGATAAGTTATCAGTGATGACCTTATACATTGTAATTTATTTCTTATTAATTATAAGTTATAATTAATAAGAAATAAATTACAATTATTTTCCATGATTCACATAAAAAAAAACTATGAACAAGACATAATTTTTGGATTCATATTTTTATTTCAAACTATATTTGTAAGAAACTATTCTGTTCCTCATAAGGAAAATGTATCTGAAAATGTGGCCAAATAACAATTAAAATAACAGACTTATATAAAATTGAGCACGTAAAATAAAATTCCCCGAAGCTAAGTGTGTTTTGAAAGTAAGTTACAAACCGGGTACGGTAACCGATCCATTAAAATACTTTAATTTGGCGACAGTTATTGCAGGTGATTCCTAAAGTACTTGAATATTTGGTCGCTTATCGCTCGTTATAAATGAAATAGCCAATAATGGATGTCGAATTCGGCCTCATTGGCTTTATCAATGACACGCAAAACTAAAACATTATAAATTCATTAGTTGTATTTTGACAAGCTATGTATATATGTCCTAATTTTTATCTTTTTCGACGCGAAAAAAAGTATATTTCGACGGATGTAACAAATTTCAATTGCGTCCAAGCACTTGTTACGAGGAATAATCCGATAAATATGACAGGTATAAAAGGACGATAAAATTGGTTTGGAATTTGTACAATAAACCGACGCTTTATTTAAAACGTTTCAGAATGAAACAATATACAAAGTATACATTTCTGTTCATAATACAAAATTAATGCTGTATATGTTTTTCTTCGAGCGGGATAAAAACCAAAAAAATACTAGAATTCATAAGTTTAATGTTCACTGAGTAATTTATAACTAAACGAAATAACACTTGTGAAGTTATTGCACACTCTGTAATACACAGTGAATTCAATCTATACATTCTAGAATATTTATGTTATAAAATATCCAATAACAGACCATATAACTGACCACTTGGCCTTAGAACGCTGCTTCACAAAATAAAAACATGTTTAGATATAATTTATATCCAAAAATGTTATTATTTTTTGAAGCAACGTTTTAAGTTCAAGTGCTTAGTTATACTAACTGGACGGTATAAAAAGCGACCAATTGTTGATAAGTGAAATGNAGTTATACGACAAATTTCAATTGCGTCCAAGCACTTGTTACGAGGAATAATCCGATAAATATGACAGGTATAAAAGGACGATAAAATTGGTTTGGAATTTGTACAATAAACCGACGCTTTATTTAAAACGTTTCAGAATGAAACAATATACACCGTATACATTTCTGTTCACAGTACAAAATTAATGCTGTATTTGTTTTTCTTCAAGCGGAATAAAAACCAAAAAATTACTAGAATCATAAGTTAATGTTCACTGAGTAATTTGTAACTAAACGAAATAAAACTGTATTACACAGTGAATTCAACCTATACATTCTAGAATATTTATGTTATAAAATATCCAATCACAGACCATATAACTGACCACTTGGGCCAAGTGACTTGGCCTTAGAACGCTGCTTCACAAAATAATAACATTTTTAGATATAATTTATATCCAAAAATGTTATTATTTTTTGAAGCGACATTTTAAGTTCAAGTGGTTAGTTATATGGTCTACGATTGGATATTTTATAAAACAAATATTCTAGATTATCATATAAATCTATAATTTAGACTCGTTTTTTATCTAAAAATCAGATACAGGCTGTATTAGGTCATACCTAATAGGTATGAACTAATCTTATAAATTAAATTACGAAATTAAGCAAAAACTAAGTATTCCAAAAATGTATCAACGTTGAAAATTGAGATCGTCGCTTCTTTTATGTAAGCTTTTATCTGGTATCTAAATACAAAAAACAAACACGAAATACATAATTCTATGCCTAGCCAAAATAGCCATTCTGCAGTATAAACAGTACATGCAAAATTTGTAGTTGAAAACCAATCACCATAAATTTAAAATCAATTTCTTTCATTTACCATTTAAATTTACCGTGTAGCTTCAAACTGACCGGAAGTCATAAGAAACCGAAAAAACTGTAATTTTGAGCAACGCAGCGAAAAATTAATTAGTGATTGAATACTGGTTAAAAAACGAGCATGTTTTATCTTGATTTAGTAACCTAAACAGGAAACCGATGAGTCTAAATAAATTTACTTCCAGGGACCTGAGGCCAACCGGATACGCCTAAATATGTTTTTCCAATGATGAGGATTTCAATATAATAAAGTTAAAGTTACATTTTTGTGTATAAATGTGGTTAAACGATCGACTTGACCTAGTCCAAATAAACATTCCGAATATAAATAAGTGTTCGACTACGCTCCCCCTCAAATGTCATTATATCTCTTTCTTTTTAAATCAAATATTATAATTGCAGTCATTTTTCGCTGCACCGGAAACGAAATACTTGAAAAACTATGACGGTAAAAATCAATATATCTGAATGGGGAATGCCACAAGACCGTTAAAGAAAAGAAAACGATTCCAAATTGATTCACATTAATATGGAGCATTTACATTTTTGTAACTAAAAGTTGACCGTTTAAACCCTGAACCATAGTCTGAACTTATTTCCGAAATTTCTAGCTAAGGTCATGAAAAATTCTTCTACAGAACAAACGTACACAAAGAATCCCCCCTGTTTGAAACTGAAATATCGTTATTATAATTAGTGTCGACTTTTTTGTCCTTATGTCTAAAATTAAAATCTTTATCTAGTAAAGTACGCGAAAAGAATTATGTGATTGTAATTGTGCAACGGATTTTATAGCGTTTTCCCCTAACGTACATTTTGTAAACAACAAGACTGACCGGACCTTAACCGAAATTTTGTTAACAAAAAATTCTGGTTGTACGCCAGAGTAGCGTATTATTGTTATTTACTCGTTCACGGTTTTAGGAGGCACACCAGTCGTTCATTAAAAACTTTTACAAGGAAAAAGTTAGCCAAATAAAATGCTTTTCAAAGATGGGTTCGGTAATTTTTTTCCGAAATAGTCATTTTCAAAAAAAAAACTTTTTTGTTTTGTTTTTGTCGAAATACAGGAAAATGACCCGAATTTAACAAAATTTTCACGAAAAACGTTTTCTTCGATAAAGGGTTTCTCCAAAAATCATTTTCTCCGAAAATTCGACTAAAAAATTCTAAACACAAAAATGTACTTGTTAAACATTTCGTTATTTATGGGTCCCATAGACCTAAGGATTCCGTAGTTGGGATAAATTTGAAAAAAATCTCGATTTTTTGTTTGTTTGCTTTGTTCATTCTAAACCCGACTACTTTAATACCAGGTAATACGGCATTTTAAATGTTTGCCCTTAATGGCTGTTCGCGCTAAGCATCGTTTGGTATAAAGTACTGAACAAATTCCTGCGACACACAATGATTTATGAAGTCGAAAAATTGCACCAAGACGACCAATTGACTGCGTATTTTATATCATGTAAATAAAATGGCTTTGATTTCTAGTACCAATTTTCAACCCAACAAACACACGAATAAAAAAAACACAGCAACACATACAACATGATTGATGCTTGAAATAAATGCGTTATAGTTTATATTGAGCAGACACCGACATATTGGTGCCAAAGATGACTGTTGACCAGTGTAAGACTTCTGGAAGGGATTTAAGAGAAAATATCATCACTCTAATCGTTTACACTCTTCATTGCGATAAAATGAAGAGAAAATATATAACATATATGTGTTCATGCGCGCCATACTGCCGAGAGTATAAAAATACGACAATGGTATGCCGGATTTATTTTTTTTATCTTGACTCATCTACATGTATTGTCAAAACACTATAAATAATAAAATATTTTGAGTACCAGGTTCATATGGAAATATGGATACGATATGCTAAAGTGCCCACTAAGGTGATCACTAAAGTGATCACTAACCTGCCCAGTAAAGTGCTCACTAACGGGCCCACAAAAGTGCTCACTAACGTGCCCACTAAAGTGCTCACTAACGTGCTCACTAACTTGCTCATTAACACTCTAAGGCTTAGAATACATGTCATGAAATTTTAGCAGTATGTTTTAGTTCAGTAGTTTCCCATTTTTAAAAATTTAGCCAACCCACATATTTGAGACAGGGACTAAATTTAAGCCAAGCCAAAAATTTAAAAAATAAAAGCCAGGCCAAATACCATATTGGATTTGATTTTGCAAGCCAAGCCAAGCTAAAATCCAAAGTATGCCAAGCTCTCTACCGTAACACAAAATTATTCAACACCGATCAATTCTATGGGTTATTTTACAAGTTTGAGCACCCAAGGGTTAAATGTATCAACACCGTTTATGGCTAAAATGTTGTCCCATAAATATATAAAATATGAAACTGATCTCTCGCGCCGTGTTGCCGAGTGCGTATTTCATTCCGATGCATTCCAGCAAAATATGTTCGATACAACTACTAAATTGATACACAATAGCTATACCTCTTTACAAACTAATGTCCGAACACTACTCGTGGAATAATTAAAGAAGGAAACGGATATTAAATAAATTTGATTTTAAAAATGGTATATTTACCTAAGGTGCTCTGTAATGTCGAGACGATTTTTGTAAATTCGGACAGCATGACGGCAACATCGAGACAAATGCTGCTGTTTCAGCCACTCATCTGTTTAATTACAATCAACATATTTTGTGGAGATTTTAAAAAAGTTTAAAATAAAATTCAAATTAACGATTCGTGTTTGGAATTTTAAAATTCGTATATGAAATCAAAAAAAAAAAGTTTTTTTTTTTACTTTGCAGCAAGCTTTGACTCCAACAGACACGCACAATAAAAAATAAGATAAGCAAAACACTGTTTGAACCGGTACGGTACTAAATTAGTATATTACTAATACTCAGCGTTTTACATGAATTACCGCCATCTTTTCTCCCGCATTTTCTAGATTGCGATATTCGAGTCTTTGACGTGCGAAAAAACTCAAGTTTGGCTATCTAGAAAAACGAAAGAAAAAACAGCGGAAATTCATGTAAAACGCTGAGTAGTACTTATTATATTGCACCGACACCCTACAATTTGTATAATAATTATTAGACTTGACCTCAAAATCTACGAAGATATGAAAAGTTTGGTAGCTTAGAAGACCAGTTTTTTTCCTTTGACGTGAAAAAGTCGAAAATATATTTGTTTCCCGAAATATCTCGGCCAGATTGCTTTTACAAAAAGGCAATTTTTACCCTTAATAATGCAGATTAACGCTTAGAAAAATTTATCCAGAAAAGTTAGCCGGCGAAAATTACTGTCTGTAGAATACCGGACTGTCGAAATCTAACTCTTTGGGTCAAGCAGCTTGAGCTCTAAAAATTTCCAATTCTTGCACATTTTTTATGCTTTCCCTCTTGTATGGTATTTTATAATTCGTATTTGAAATGAAACTTTGTTCTTTGAAGCGCTCTTCGTCGCATGCACAATAATATAATGAAATAAACATAAAACGCTTATTTGTTTCTATACAAAGTTGATGGATTATGCGAATGGAAAATGTTGATCCTGTTTTCCTGGATCAGGTGGCAGTTCGTCAGTCGGCAGTGGTGGCAGCGAAGGCTCGGGTGGCTTTATAATGGAATAAATGCAAGTCGAAAAAAAAAGAATTTATTTTCGTCAAAACAAAGCGTTTCATATTCGCATTGAGCTCTCAATTTTTGATCAATAATTTTGGAGATCTAAAAATTTCGCCTAATTATTGATATTGGTTCCCCTTTTTCGGTGAAATATAAGGTCACGGTTTGGATACGAATACCTTGCTAAGCCTTCTAAGGTCTTCCTCCAAAAAAAACGTAAAAAGACATGATTTTAAACATTTTCCCCCAAAAAAACATGCTACTCAAAAGAACTGACTCCACCTTAGTGCCTGAAAAAACTGACCTGACCTTAGTGCAAAAAACTGACTTGACCTTATAACGGCACAAATGGCTGACCTTATAACCAACCCCCCTGTAATATAATTTATACTTCGATTAAAACCGAAAAACTGGCAAAAATCGAATTGAACTGAATTAACAACACATGAATTTTTTTAATAAAAAATTGGTGCACATTTGTCCAAATCGTAGCTTGGAAAACGTCTTATCGGATTAGCTTAATGTTAATATGACCAACAATAAATTTTATCATTTTTTTTAAATATGGTGGATATTATTATTAGTGGCATTTGCTCCCCCCCATTTTTTGGTCATAAATAATGTTACGGTTTGTATATGAATATCTTGTTAGGTCGTCAGCGCCGGATTAGTATTAATAGCAGGTGTTCTCGGTCCCGAACGGTGTGGGGAGGTTTCGCCGATCGTTTCGGATCAGCTTGTATTGTACCACTACCTAATCTGCTAATTTATTTATTGTATTCGAAATACTTTTTTGCTCTATTTTGTGGCCACACTCGAAAAAAAAGTCATGATTATTTTGAAAATTTTATTTTTTCGTTGATTAAAATTTAATTGCATCACAGCCTTATTTAATTTATTTTTCTTTACGTTTTTTTTTTCATATGCGAAATGGGAAAATGACTTTAAAGTCAAAATCACAATTTTTTTCTTGCAGTTTTGGAGAGAGAGGAATTTGGCAACTAATAAATATTCTTTTCTCACTCTGAGAGGGTATTATCAAAATAAAGTATTAGAATTCCAGATGAAGGAATAACTATAGCCAATTAACAGCTGAATTTATTTTACATTTTCAACTTGTTTCTTTTTTTCATTTCCTACACGCATTAATTTTTAAATGTTTACCATATACAAATAACGAAAATCGCCAATATTAATCGTTTCAAGGAATGGCATGTTTTTTCGGGTAACTAATCCTAGTACCCGAAAGTTATAGCATGTAAGCATAACGAAACAATGGCGGATGAATATTTTATTGTAAAACATATGTGGGTACCGTCTGAATCGGTCTCTTTTCTTTTGTGGCGAAAGGGTAATCCGCCGAAATTTCTCCATTTCTCGCCAATGACAATGCTCAGAAGGGGAAAATTTTGACGGATTAACCTTTCGCCACAAAAGAAAAGAGATCGATTCAGACGCTGCCGCTGATCGGCATATGAAGGTCATTTTGTTGACCTTGAAAAACTGAACGTTAGCAGGGGACTCAACGCTTTTGGAAATGGCAATTGCCGGCTTAATAACCTAATTTATTCGATCGTTTTTCGTAAAATTTCCCAGAAAACTGTTTTGTGGAATTTTGAAACAAGCTTTTTCAGAGAAATGATCTTTGGGGGTATTCAAAGAAAACGATTTTCGATTTTCCCAGAATAGTTTTTTCACTGCCATGGTTTTTTATTTGGGGTCTCAAAAGTTTGGTGTAAAATCTTCAATGATATAAATTACTCGATTTAAACAAGGTGTATCTCACCCAGTTAATTGCTCGGTACAACACGTAAAGGTGAGTTTTATTATTTTTCCTTACTTAAACATTAATTAGTGACGGATAATATAATTGCGATTAGAGAGAGCCTGGAAACACACGAACTATTTTTCTCCGTTTTTTCCGAATCAAAATTGAATCGAATTAACCTTTATCAAAATATAATGCAATTGAGTCTAGATACTAATTGGCCGTTATTAACCAATAAAGTTAAAAATTTGGATATTTTTTATCATTATAATAAAAATCGTCGCGAACACTTGGTAAAAAGGAAGTATAATGTCAGAAAGAAGGGAACGTTGTATCGGACGTGAAGGTCAGATATTATGTTCTTATCATTGGCGAGATCCTTGCGATTTTTTTTTGCTGTAATTTTATTTAAAACGCATATTACAATCGTGGTAACTATGAGTTGCCGAAAAATTTGTAAACGATAAAATATACTAACGATACGGTAGTACCGAATCAACATTTTGGGACTTGGTCAAAACCGTTGACCTTAAAATCAAATAATTATTGATTTTAAATACCATAAATTTTCCTTGAAAAACATTATTCATACAGGGAAAAGGTAGGCATTTTTGTACTCTTTTACCCTTCAGTACCCCGGTAGCATGTGTATCCGCGGGTATAGAAGGGTAGGGTACAAAAAAATCCAATTTCTGCTGACCTCTGATAAAGGGGGTGTGGTTATAAGGTCAAGCTAAACAAATCTTGAATTTTCAACGGTCAAAATGTCTGACCCTTTTTTTCAAGAACTTCCAAGACTTTTTTTGGGCAGAATTCGGCACACCAAATTTTGCGGGTCATGAATCTGCTCCACTATTCACCCAAAAATTCCAAAAATAAATAATCTTATTTAAAAAAAAGTCTCCAAAAAATGTTAGCGTGCATATTATTCCGTGCCGGAGGTGATGGAGGTTCATAGTCAGGCAAAGGCGGAATCCACTCATCGTCGCTTTTACGATTGCTTCTTTCGGATGTTGTTCTAAAAATGTTTTTCGTTTAATTTTTTGATAAATCTTTCGGAAACGAATGATACCGTAATTAGATTACTGTCNAAAATCGTCGCGAACACTTGGTAAAAAGGAAGTATAATGTCAGAAAGAAGGGAACGTTGTATCGGACGTGAAGGTCAGATATTATGTTCTTATCATTGGCGAGATCCTTGCGATTTTTTTTTTGCTGTAATTTTATTTAAAACGCATATTACAATCGTGGTAACTATGAGTTGCCGAAAAATTTGTAAAAGATAAAATATACTAACGATTCGGTAGTACCGAATCAACATTTTGGGACTCCACTAACACATTTTTCAAGTATAATTTTTGGGCGCGGAAAAGGACATAAAACCTCTGGGTTAAAGAATTAACTCGGTCAAAACCGTTAGCCTTAAAATCAAATAATTATTTATTTTAAATACCATAAATTTTCCTGGAAAAACATTATTCATAGGGCAAAGATCGGCATATTTTGTACTCTTGTACCGTTATTTTTCAATACAGGGGGTTGGTTATAAGGTCAAGGTCTAAAAAACTGACTTGACCTTAATGCAATTAAAAAAAAACTAACTTGACCTTATAACCAACCAGAAATTTTTCTCCATAATAACACCTTAGTGCTGGGAAAAAACCAGAAATTTTGTTCAACATTTGATTTTCCCCAAAAAATTATAGTCTTCACTCTAGAAAAATGTTTAAAAGACAATATTTTTATAGAAAAAAAGTGTAAAAAGACATGATTTCTATAAAAAAAATTATTACCCGTGTTTACCCCTGTCGTTCTAAACGTATATGTCGAGCTCTAAATTAAAACCCAAAAAAAAGTGAAAAAAGACATGTTTTATCTTGAAAAAACTGACTTGACCTTAGTGCAAAAAAACTGACTTGACCTTATAACGGCACTAATGACTGACCTTATAACCAACCCCCCTGTACCCCGGCAGCATGTGTACCCGCGGGTATAAAAGAGTAGGGTACAAAAAAAAATTCAATTTATGCTGACCTCTGATAGGGGGTGTGGGTATAGGCCCTATACTAGGGTGAAGCTAAAAAATCTTGACTTTACAACGGTCAAAATGTCTGACCCTTTTTTTCAAAAACGTCAAGACTTTTTTTTGGACACAGGAGAATTCGGCACACCAAATTTTGCGGGTCATGAATCTGCTCCCCTATTCACCCAAAAATTCCAAAAATAAATAATCTAATTTAAAAAACGTCTCCAAAAGATGTTAGCGTGCATTTTATTCCGTGCCGGAGGTGATGGAGGTTCATAGTCAGGCAAAGGCGGAATCCACTCATCGTCGCTTTTACGATTGCTTCTTTCGGATGTTGTTCTAAAAATGTTTTTCGTTTAATTTTTTGATAAATCTTTCGGAAACGAATGATACCGTAATTAGATTACTGTCACCCCTTTTAGCATATCCAACAATTGTCGTTTAAATAATTATTCATAATATAATGAAATTGATTTGAAATAATTTTCTTTCATTAAAGATTTGTTTCTTTTTTTTCTTTTCGCCTACTTTGTCCAACTTGTTTAAAAGTAATTGACATTTTTCGAATTTAATTTGAATCAGTTTTCTATCTGGTCATCATTTGATCCATACAAGTTGCTATTATTTTATTTCACAAATTAATTGATTATATTCCAAACGTCAAGATGTAATTATTGAACTTGACAAAAATTAAATTTCTTCCTCTTTTTAATTTATTATGCTCAGTGTCAATTATAATATCATAATTTATGAAGAGTTGAATAAGGACACGTTATGCCACTTTTGTCTCCTACTTCCTTTCCGTTCTGATTATCAAAAAATATATTTTATCTGTCAAGAATGTCAAGTGAAAAAATATATGTTTTTCAGATTTTCGTGTGCTTTACGGGGCATTCCGAAAAGTAAAAAAAAAAACAATTTAGTAATTTCCAAGGTTGTGACGATCAGAGGTCGTTATAGAACGAAGTAATGGGCTCCAAGAAACCATTAAGGGGTTGTTTATAAGGTCAACTTATGGTAAACCAAATTACAGACCTTAACTTATAAATCAAAATAAATGACAAAGAAAATCAAACACTCCTTACGTTTATTATGGTCCCTACTAGCTACTAGCTACTGTATTAAAATTGTATGTAATTGATGACTACGGGTGATGGTTATTACTTATAAGGTTAATCCCCAAAAAATGACTTGACCTTAACGCACTTTTAGAAAAAATAGGCTTCCCCTAATAACATTTTTTTTGTAAAATTGGACATTCCCAAAAAACGTTCAAAAAGATATTTATGTTGAAAACAATTGACCTTAGCGCAAAAAATGACTTGGCCTTATAATGGTCAAAATGTCAGACCTTATAATCGTCAAAATGTCAGACCTTATAATCGTCAAAATGTCAGACCTTATAATCGTCAAAATGTCAGACCTTATAACTACAAACAGGTGTATATAAAGCTCTTTTTCATGAAATATTTTAATCGATATTTTTATTTTGGAAAATAAAATAGAAAAAAAAACAATTATTTATCGTGGAACGGTTTATTTTCTATGATTAGACGTGTAATATCATTCACCCACTGTCTTTTTTTATTCTGACAATACTACATATCACATATAATTATTCTACGTATATTTATTTTCGCCAGAATTTAGTTGTCGACCTGAATAAACTTTGCTCTGATAGCTCCGGTCCATAAGCGTGCGGCCCGAGTGTCATATTTGATCTCAGACTAGGTTTCGACACTTAAAAACCCGCGAATAATAATTGACCGAAATTATAATTGCTGATGCCGATTCTTCGTAAGATATTTTTTAATCTCCTAAAGTAACATTTGGTATTCGAATGACCTAGAAATAAAGCTTGATTTCAACAAAAAATCTGAAAGATAAAGGAACGAACGAACTCTGCAAGATAACCGCGCAGTGCTCAAGACATAAAGATACAGGGGGTTTGTTATAAGGTCGCGGTCTTAAAAACTGACTTGACCTTAATGCACTTTGAAAAAACTGACTTGACCTTATAACCAACCTGAAACTTTTTTCCACAATAAGACCTTAGTGATGGGAAAAAGTTCAAAAAGACATGATTTTATAGAAAAAAAAGTGTAAAAAGACATGATTTTATAGAAAAAAAAAAGTGTAAAAAGACTTGATTTTATAGAAAAAGGGCCTTGCCTTACCCAATTGATAGAAAATTGTGGCATGAGTGTCAAAGCGTTCATAAGAAATAGACTATCGTTATAAAAGTGGTTTTTAAGCCACGAGGTCAAAATAATTTAGGAATATGAAACGTTCCGAAACATAATTTTCTAGGTCAATGATATTATATGTCTTTTAATACGTTTTATAAATGTGTTTTTCTTACATTTTAATCATATTTGAAATAATGAATGGACCTAAATAAGCTATTTACGTACATTCATTCCATTTCTTATTTTTACGTATAGTCACTCTGAATATACTTCTAAAATGGGTAATACGAAAAATCGCCGGACCTGAATGACCAATTAATTTGGCAATTATCCTCTTCAAAAATTTGAATTCCTCAGTCTATTAATAATCACTGGATGGTGGTATTTAAATACACAGAGCGGATTTTACGCGTCGCACTTACACGACGCCGAGCTCAGCAAATTTATAGCGGTTAATAAAGGCTAGAGAGTTCAAAAATAAATCGCAAACGATACAGTATTGGTAAAATTGGAGATCCAGAAATTATTTACAGGGGGTTGGTTATAAGGTCAAGGTCTAAACAACTGACTGGACCTTAATGCACTTTGAAAAAACTTACTTGACCTTATAACCAACCTGAAATTGTTTCCCAAATAAGACCTTAGTGCTGGGAAAAACTTCAAAAAGACATTATTTCGAAGAAAAAAAGTGTAAAAAGACAGGATGTCTATAGAAAAAAAAATATCATCAAGAAGGGGAGGTCCTCATTCAAAAAAACGTAAAAAGACATGATTTTAAAGTTTTTTTCTTGACTTTAGTGCAAAAAAAATGACTTGACCTTATAACGGCACAAATGGCTGACCTTATAACCAACCCCCCTGTATTCTATGCATCATAGACTATGCTTGAACTTATAAATCCCTAAAGACTGTATTTTCCCATTTGTAGACATTGGGAGAGTTAACTACTACGTACAATTTCAACAAAAATGACAAATAGAAAATAAAAACCTGATAGCGTTTTCTGTTTTCATTTTCCAATTCTTAATGAAAATCGTAAACAGGCCTAATTTGGTCGAGTCGGGACGAAGGAGTAAAAAATAAACAAAATTTGTCTCTAATTTTTGTCCAAAAACATCAACCCTCGGACGAACTTTCATGTCAAATATTTTCGGCTTCACGAGTAAAATAGTAAGATCCGTTTTAGATTTTTTAAACTCCTGTGCACGTCCAGACCAAATTAGGCATAAAAATTAAATAATTTGCCTTAACAATTTGGAAAGTTAAGCAGAAAACGTCAATCAGGCTTTTATTTTCTATTTGTGTACCGATCAAGCTTGTCTAGGAAAAGCACCATGAATATTTTTTTAATATTACATATATGCCCAAACTTCAAGGTCATAAATGAAACGCCACTTTCATCAAATTCACGTTAGAAATCCTTGTTTTCATTTACAAAATAAAAACTATCGTTCCAACACTATTATCGAAATAAAAATTATAACGAAGATTAAAAAAAGATTATCATAAATCAACATATTCGCTCCAACATTTAGTTCCCAAGCAAATACAAAAAAAAAGATGATGGGCTTAGAAGCACTAATCTTATGCTAGGAGTTTCATCTGTTCGATCTCTGGAATATAATTTATGTGGTACAGACTCATGAATAATTCGCAGTTGAATTTTATATATATATTTATCAGTTACCATATTTAGATAAGTTTTTATGTCGTGTTTATGTTTATTTTTGGCCTATCTATGTTTAATCCGAAATACTTTTCTTCAAAAATTGCACTTTTACCCAGCTCTATATCTAGCAACACGATTACATTTACTTCTGGTTTTATGTAAAAAAAGTGGATTCAAACTACGTTCTAAAAGTTTGCCATTTATGCCTGGAATGACATGTTTATTATTTATTTACAGTACCGTATTCAAACCAAAAAATAACCTTATTATGTGAGGTTGTATGTAATAAAATAGGTATATTGTATACGTTTAAGTTAACAAAATATTAAGTAAAAACTCTCAATTTAAGCGCAATCAGTCAACCTAAGAGCGCTAAAATAAACGTCAAATTTTAGAATATTTTAGGTGAAAGCTAAAAACATTTTTAGGATAAAATCATGTCTTTTTAATGAAATAATTATTCAATAACTTTCACAGTATAAGTTATGAGATGAGTATTACTTATACTGTAAATTATTGAATAATTATTTCATTAAAAAGACATGATTTTATCCTAAAAATGTTTTTAGCCTTCACTTAAAAGATTTGTGGGTTTAAATGATTAGTACTTTTACGACGTTTATATCACCCCGAAAAAATAGAGCTAACTTAGGTCATAATTGATGCAGGAGTTAAAATGTTTTGGATTGGCGATTCGGATCCAGGGGGCTACATTACCGGCGCCGCTAGTCCGGAACTGGTTCCCACCCTCTAATCAACATTATTTGCGTAAATAAACATATCAACTTCAAAATTAAAATTTCAAAGATCATAATCTAACCGACAAACAAAAATCTTTGAAATGATGATCAACAACGTTTAACCATTTCCGTTTTATGATATAGAATTACGATACATTAAAATATATTAAATTATTATCCATGAAGAAAAACAACAATTTCCGACTCTCATTATTGAGCATTGTTTATTTTAGATTGGGCTTTAATGGCGCCGTGTGGATGAAATTCGGTTTTGCTTGAAATGTATCTTATGACTTCGTAGAACACCAAACGACAGAACAAAAACTATCAATATCTTTATAATCAACTATTTTCGTGATGCATGAAACAAATTTCTTGAAAACAAATGAGCTAGTATTAAAAAGATAATTTCGCAGAAAAAGAGTGGATTTCTTAAATATAAACATATACTAGGTTTTACAACAAAAAAGAGTTTCAAAAATCACAAGCGAATACAGTTCATGCGCGCACAACGCGACAGCACACAACGCGACAGTGCGCGCACAACGCGATAGTGTGCACACAACGCGACAGATTTTGGCCAAGTGAAAGGGTCGCGTTGTGCGCGCATGGTCCATGCGGCATGGACAATTAAATTTTACCTCTTTTTTTTGTTGTAATACGCAGTAAATGTTTATATTTAAGAAATGCGGTCTTCATCCAGAAAAAAACGTAAAAAGACATGATTTTAAAGATTTTTTCCCAAAAAGCATGCTACTCAAAAAAACTGACTTGACCTTAGTGCCCGAAAAAACTGACTTGACCTTAGTGCAAAAAAACTGACTTGACCTTATAACGGCACAAATGGCTGACCTTATAACCAACCCCCCTGTATATAGTTTTTTTCTGTCGTTTGGTGTTCTTAAATTATGGTGAAACCTTTGCTCCAAATGACATAAAATGAATTTATAGGTCTTGGTATCCAGTTACTGAAATACCTATAAATTCATTTTTATGAATAAAAAACGGCTATTTCTTTTATCTCAAAAAACACAATCCGTTCAAAGAAAACACGATCCGATTACTCAGGCTGGAATGACAATTTGTGGCCTTCGAAAATTACATTATATGAAATGCAGCAATAATTGACGAAATTACGTTAGTTGAAAATTGCCTCATCCGTAAAAAAGATGGCCCGCGTCCCCGCAGTGAAAGATGCATTTCGGCGTTTATTTTCAACGATTTTGAATCAATTATAATATTTTCTTGCATTGTGTATTTGTTTGCTTTAAAACCCCGTATCTTTATGACATAAATAAAATCTATGAAATATGATGGAACTCAGTCAAGGCTCCTCAGTGTCGCATTTTGGAACATTTTTTGCGATGTGTTCTCTATTATCGAAAAAAACGATTCATCAATCAAATGATAAAAAAATACTTTTTTTTTCATTAGCCAAGTTCTTTTTTATATATTATTTTATTATACGAGTAAATATTTATCGCAACCTGTAATTAATTGCATTGCAATCGATCCACTTATCTTCATATTCATGTGAAAATATCAAATATATTATTTTGTGACAAAATACTCGGCATTTCATCAGTCTTGTAACTCACAAAGTTAATTTTTTGACAAAATGATAGTAGATTTGTCAAAATAGACAATATATTTAATCGGGTGTAAATTTTCAATTTTAATATTCACACAGAGCAATTATAGTTTGAAAAAGTACTGGCCACCTAAACCTAAAGGATTGGTAGTGAGATTGACAATTTTATTTTGTTTTTGAGAAAAACAAGCGCGGGATAGGCGTTATTTTCTGTATTCAGGTCTCTGTGATAATTTTTCGTAATGTAAGATAAACCAGAAAAATTATTTAGAGATTATTTATGACTACTACTACGATAACAGCCTTGTGTTTTTGTGTGGGCGTTCGAGTCGATTTCAGGGTAAAATCCCTTTATAAAAATAAAACTCCGTCATTGTCGTCAGGTGATAAAAAAAAAGTTGACCGTCAAGGCGTTAAATCTGTAGAAAAAAGGTAGACATTTCATAAAAATAAATAGCACAATTAACGTTCGTTTTTAATGCAATCTATCCTTATTATTCGGAGTAAAAATGTCATTAAAAATAAAATTAAAATATTAGGTTTAAACTATTATAATGGGAAGCCACGTATACAATTCTCGTAATGTTATAAAAAATATCAACCATAGTAGCACGTGTGACACTACAAAAAATGACGATATCAAATTAATCGTGATTGATATATCGTATTGGAATTCTTTCATTTCGGAATTCAAGAAACTGACCTTATAGAAATCACCTTCAGCTCAGCTTGACAATTAAAATTAAAATGTATAAAGTTTTTTTATCTGGAATCATATTTTTTGTTTTACCCGTTTTCCTTTAAGATCCCGTGTTCGTAGTTAAAATGCCCCCACTGGCAATCAATATAATTTTATTTTGACGTTTAGAATAAAATCAATTAATCTTTTAGATTAAAGAACAGAAAAACTTTAGTCAAATTAGATATTCGTCAAATGTCAATTACTTTCAAATAAGAATGAAGTAAATTTTTTTTTCGCGAATTATTGTTCCTTGAATCATACAGTCACGTCCGTCGGGTCCTAAGTTATAACATTTCATTATTCAGTATTTTTTTTTCAAATTTTTGATTAAACAATTTTTAGTTTCACATTTCTAATTAAAACGGATATTTTACTAAGCTTAGTAAATACGATGGTAGTAATTTTCAAATGTATTAGTTTAGTTGACGTAGTAATGTACGAAAAAGGGTATAGACCCAGAGTCCACGAGTTCAATTCCCACTCTCGTTAGATCTTTTTTTTCGTTTTCACCGGTGAAAAACTACCGGTAATTCTATCTAGAACCTTAAAAGTACTTTTGTGCCACAATTTTACCGTTTAGAAATTGCTTATACAGTCTTCACACCTATTTCCACCATAATTACTTTTTCGCGCTTTTTAGGCGGAATATACAATGTGGTAGTCCCGACAGAATCCCACATTTGAATGTAGGATTCTGATCGGAATCCCACATTCAAATGATGGATTCAAAAAGAATCCCACATTCAAATGTGGGATTCCGGAAAAATCCCACATNAGTAATTTCTAATTAAAAAGGACATTTCTAATTAAAAAGGATATTTTACTAAGCTTAGTAAATACGATTGTAGTAATTTTCAAATGTATTAGTTTAGTTGATATAGTAATGTACGAAAAGGGTTTAGACCCAGAGTCCACGAGTTCAATTCCCACTCTCGTTAGATCTTTTTTTTCGTTTTCACCGGTGAAAAACTACCGATAATTCTCTCTAGAACCTTAAAAGTACTTTTGTGTCATTGGTTATACAGTCTTCACACCTATTTCCACCAAAATCATTTCAAAGAAATTCATTAGGAAAAAGGGAGAAACGGCTAATATTGCAATATTACAATATATTATATATTGTAAGATTCGAGCGCATCGGGTGGTATTACAACCGATCGATCTATTATTAAAAGACACTACGTAGAAATTATTTTCGTGTGAAATGGGCTTTAAAAAGTTAAGCCTTCTGTATATTGAATAATGTCGTCTACGGTCTTTCACAAAAACCAAGATAGTATAAAATATGAGTGTACCACTTTCTTAACAGTTATAATTTAAAAAGTTTGTTCTCATTATTATCTGTTTAATCAATGAAATTAAAATTCGTTCTCATAAAGTGCGAAATTATTATTTCGATTAGGGGGGTGCTTGCAATTTTGATTGTTTTCAAAAATATTATAAACCTCGTTATTAGCTCAAGTGCGATGAGAGGAATAATTTTTATTTCACCATATCAATCAATTTCGATGGCAAGCACAAAAAACACCAAGAAAAAAGGAGCAAAAAATCTATCTATTTTCATAAGCAAAGAATAAAATTAAATCAATCTAAAAGAACTCGACTTAGTAGTACATAATTTCATATCAAACTCTGCAAAAAATATATAATAATAATATAAAACTGCGTGAATTTTAGTAAAAAGCACGAATAGAAAGGGACCCACTAATTTCCTTTTTTTATTTATTTGTTATGGGTTAACCCTTGAATGCCGAATTTCGAAATGTGACAAATTAACTTTATTGAACGGTACAGTAATAGCACGCAAACCAGCGAAAAATGTGGGTTTCTGGCTTTTTGTAGAAAAAAAAATATTGGAACCCAATCCAAGCTAAGCCAGAAAAGCCATTTTATGAAAATTAAATTAAAGTATTACAAAAAAAATTAACACCTGCAAATTTTGAGCAATAATTTTCCAAAACCCTCATATTTTTATTTTAACCACTGCGCAGTTACCTGACCAGTTTTACATAAGAAAAAAAAATTTGGCGAAAATGTCGGCATATTACGCAGGCGGGGTCAGGGTTGTCAAAATTGCGTAGGGGCGTAGGGGCGTTGGGGCGTAAGGGCGTTGGGGCGTAGGGGCCAACCCAACGCCAACGCGATTTTTGAGTTTTGCCCCTACGCCAACCCAACGCCAATTTTGCCCCAACCAAACGCTAACCCTACGCAAATTTTGCCCAAATTTACAACCCTGGGCGGGGTATGCCACATTATAATAACAGCTTTATTTCCCAGCATGTATGTACACGCATGTATTTGCAAGCCCGCTAATCGGGAAAATTGTTATTGCTTATCCCGCACTAAATAGAAAGTAAATTTTTGTTAATTTATCTACATGTATATATTTTTTTATTTTATTCTATGATATCAACCAATTTCAACAGAAAAAAGGATATTTTCATAACGAATAAAATTGAATCAACCTCAAAAGAACTTGACTTAGTAGTACATAATTTCATATCAAACTGCGCAAAGGTATAAAATCAAACAGCTTTAGCAAAAGGCACGATGAAAAGTGAAAGACACTAATCGCACATTTTTTATATACATTTTTTACGAAAAGCTTAATACATCATTGACAATTGTGGATTTGAGCTAGAAGTCGAAATAAGTATTTTAACGTGCAATTACCTTCTTTTTGTGTTTATATTGAATCGTAAACGCTGATCAGATGGATCCCGAAGATTTTGAATGCTCAATCCAGGTCCAAAATTCGAATAACTAAAAGAAACATTAACCTCCAAAAAATAACGACACAAAAATTCGATTAAATTAAAACGATAGGGTAGAGAAAAAGTAAAATGTTAGTTTAACCCGGGTTACTATAAATAACGTTTTTTATTACGGCCTGGGGTCTCTCCATGTGCAACCTTTTAATTCGAATATCTCTTGACTTTTTCTTTTAATCATAACTTTCAATCAAAATGCGGTACCAGTTTGGCCGTTTGTATATATATCGGCTAAATTTCATGCTAGCTGTTTGGTTTCGAAGTTATATACAAAAGAAAATAAAAAAATTTAGATTATACGAATACCGTCCCTAATCCCATAAGGGACGCTCCCATAACGGACGTTTGTCCCATAACGGACGCTTTTTCACTCAAAGATGGATTACCAAATGACGGACGCTATTTTTATTAAGTATTTTGGGGGTTGCTAATTTTAAGGGATGCTGATCCCTTAACGGACGCTATTTTCGATAACTGATAACGACCCTTATAGGATTCGGGACACCTAGTATAATATACCTGTAGTATTCGAAATACAACCAGACCTTAAAGTGTACAAGTCCTGCTCTTGAAAATCTCTGAAATTTTAATTGAAGGCCGACATAATTTTGTAAATTGTAATAAAAATAAAACATTATTAAAAATGTGCGCAGCATATTTGAATACATTAAAAATACAAAACGAATCTATAGCACCGAAAATGTTTCACATTTTTAACATTCAAAGGAAAAAAATAATAACCAGTCCTAATTCCACGGTGCTTAATAGTTTGGTGGCTTTTTCATTGTACGTTAAAGATTGGAAATAATTATTTGAATGGAAGAATTTTTGCGACGATTTTGACTTTAAAAAAGGCTCCCTTTTTTTCAGTTTGACATTTTTTTCAATTAAAACTGTCGTGAAACCAATTGATGATTATTTGACAAGAGTGGACGCTAAATGTAGAAAGAAGGAACTGAAAATTTTCAAATGAAGCTGCGATATTCCGCACTTTCGCAAAAAAATTGTACTTTAAAACGGGCAATATATTTTTGACAGTTTTAATTTATAAAAGAATGTCAAAGCTTTAGACAGGTTCGAGTTGCTTTAAAGACACATTTCTTCCGATAAAAATTTCACGAACGTTGTCAATTCAATTACATTTTTTTTTATCTTTTTTCATGTTTTTGAATAAACTTTATAAAATGCAAGACTTCTGCAAATACAATTTTAATATAAACTTCCGGTAACAATAGGTTACCTAATATTTTTGCCAAGAAACTTTTTCTCTCGAATAAAACACCCGCTAATGTTTCAAGCAAATTTACCAAAAACTAGAAAATAAAACATATCTATGTAGAGCGTAGGCGTTTTCAAAAATTTGACGGTTTTTTTGGGCTTAGCCCCCTAAAATCGAACCTAGAAATGAATTGCATTGATGAAAACTGGATTTAGTTCATACCGGATCAAATTCCAGACCATATAGCCAACCCTCTGATTACAGAGGGTGGTTATAAGGTCAAGGTCTAAAAAACTGACTTGACCCTAATGCACTTTAAAAAAACTGACAGAAAAAAAATTTTGACCACCAGAAATTTTTTTTTCAGTATCAGCACTTAATTTTGGGAAAAAAATGTGCAAAAAGACATGATTTCTAAAGAAAAAAATATGTGCGAGTCGCGGGTGGTGAGGTCTTCCATTCAAAAAAAAGCTTAAAAAGACATGAGTCTAAAGATTTTTTTTCAAAAACATGATTCTCAAAAATATCTTACTGAACCTAAGTATCAAAAAACTTACTTCGCCTTATAACGGTTAAATGGCTGACCTTATAATCAACCCCATGTATTGTCCTTTTAAAATATCCATTGAAAAAACATATTGCTAGAAAATGTTTCTTAAATTTGACGTGTTAGCTACGAGCCCGACATAATTGAAGCTAAATTTCTCGCGGTGTGTCTAATGGTTAAATTACAAGTATAAAAAAATCCAAAAGTATAATCCTGTACAAATATTGCAGTTTATTAAAAAAAACCTTAAAATAGCGTTAACACATATGTAATTCGTATACTATCTGAAACATGCGACTTAATTTTGGTAAACACGCGTCATTTTTTACCAAATATAACAATTTATTCGGAACAACTAAAGACCTCTTATTAACCTTAATTTCCGCAAATAGTGACTATTGGATTATCCCGCCTTAAAGTCAAATAAAAATCAAATACAAGCATTTGCTTTCCTGAAGCAAGCCTTTTCCTCATTGCGAATAGATTAGGTACTAAATATGAGCTTGCTTTTACTTTAACATTTTTTCGTCGTAATTTAATTTGAACAAATAAAATAGAAAAAAATCAAACAAAATAATTATTTAATTGATTACATTTGGTGAAAAAGGCAAAAATTGACACTTTCAAACATTATTAGAGTATAAGCGAAACGATGCCGAAAAGTGCTGATGTAAAAATGATTTGGAAATTAATTTTGCCAACAATTAACTCCCAGTTGATATTATGGCCACAGCACTATCAGTCCTCAGCGACGATGATTTTCACATCTAGGTAAACAAAAATATTCAAATAAATTATGAAAAAAACAAGGCCCCCTAGATATCCACTTTTTTCAAAAAATGTTCGAATAAATTAGTTAGACATCTAAGTATACACAGTATATACTAAGATGATTAACTAATTTTAGTATATACAGTATATACTAAGATGTCTAAGTAATTTATTCGATCACTTTTTGAAAAAAGTGGATATCCATGGGCCTTTTTTCATAATTTAGTTTAATATTTTTGTTTACCTAGATGTGAAAATCATCGTCGCCGTCGACTCGCCGAGGTCGCAAGTGGTGTAATATACACTACTTGCTCAGTTATCTTACGCGCACTTATCTCGGCGAAAAGTTATATTTCGTCATTTTTCGCAATAAAGCGCGTAGACGTTATCATCATTTTTTTGCCTACGCACTGCGTAGTACGCAGTGAAGTTGCATTTTTCTGAAAATGCCTTCTATGAGAGCTTGACCCATTGTCAATGGGCCATTGATCAAAAATCTTATTATAGACGACCTCCGATTTTTAACTTTGAGGCATCGAAAAGGTCGTTTTATGTTTCAAAGTTTGAAATTCAACGCATTTTTTAGAATATGAAACAAATTAAATTGTGAACTTCAAAATATTGGACAGTTCCATTATTAACTTAATTAACCACATAACACGATGCGCTAAGCTAGAATAGTGTTTATAAGACAATTTCTGTTGATAAAAATATTTTTGATAATTCGAAATGGGATCTTTTTGATATGTTAACAGTAATGAAAACAGTTTAAAATATCACATTTTAAACGTGCTAATTTATTTATATTTCTTTTGGGTAACAAAATAAGTTTGGCTTTGATTTGGAAATTCGTTTTTGAACTTTTTAACCTAGCGGAGTTCACGGAAGTAATTACATGTGGCCGTGATTAGCATTAAATTAATACATGTCGTTACAACAGCTAATTAAATTTTGAACTTCGATAGGTTAATGAGGTTAAAGCGCGACTTTTCTCGCTCTATGACCTAAATAAAAAAAATAGTTTACTTAGCAGGTTTAAATGTGATATTTTAAACGGTTTTTTGATCTATATTTATGTGCGTCATAAGTACGATAGATTCATGAATACAAAAAAAAAATTCGTTGGAGTTTATGACGGTTTGTTGTGAGCTTCCTATACAATTTAAAAACTGAATAAATTATGTTGAACTCCGATTTAAAAAAAAATAGGCCACTGATGATCATTTTTCGGAATATATATTGAATCATACATATTATGTATTACATAAATTCATTTATTATCTGATATTTCGGAATTACTCCATTTTGAAAGATTTTTGCGACTGGCAAAAACCAACAAAACATTTTACAGGTGGTACAGTATTCTAGAATATCTAAATTAAGGACGCATTTTAATGTTTTTTGAATACGGACTCCCATTGCGCTTCATAGCCCGTATTCAAAAAACATTAAAATGCGTCCTTTACTTAGATATTCTAGAATACTGTACCTGTAAAATGTTTTTTTGGTTTTTGCCAGTCGTAAAAAATTTTGAAAATGGAGTAATTCCGAAATAGCAGACAATTAATGAATAAATGTATTAATGGATGCCTAGACTGATACAAATATATTCAAGCTGTATAAACAAGTCCAAAACCACTTCTCTATACCTTTGGACAAAAGTGATAAATTTAAGAATTATATGTATACCGTCTAATACTGTAAAAACTAGTCATGGAACAAGTTTCCCCCACTTTTAGTTAAGTAACTCATATGTAAAAATCACTTCGAACAAACCGGAGAAAAAAATCACCACATTCGTCAAACTGTTTAAAGCCCAAAAATAACGCAAAAAACCTGTCAAGGTATCAGATCTATAATCGGGCAAATAAAATAAATAAGAAAACCAATTAAGCGGAATAAAAATCACTAGACGCGCTTAAAACGTTAAAATAACATCATAATTTATTTAACATTTTATCCATATCACTTCCGAAACCTGTTGAAATATGCTTCCAGCTTTTTTCATTTCTTCCAAAAAAGCCAACTTTTACAATCATCGTCACCTCAAAATGACAAAAAATGATTGAAACATAATTTTGAGTGGAATCACTTGGATAATGTCAAAGGAACNTGTTAACATAATGTAACTTTGTTAACATAACGTGTGTTAACATAACGTGTTAGGTGGTGTACATAAATTCATTTATTATCTGATATTTCGGAATTACTCCATTTTCAAAGAGTTTTGCGACTGGCAAAAAACAACAAAACATTTTATAGGTGGTACAGTATTTTAGAGTATCTAAATAAAGGACGCATTTTAATGTTTTTTGAATACGGACTCCCATTGCGCTTCATAGCCCGTATTCAAAAACATTAAAATGCGTCCTTTACTTAGATATTCTAGAATACTGAACCACCTGTAAACTGTTTTGTTGGTTTTTGCCAGTCGCAAAAATTTTTGAAAACGGAGTAATTCCGAAAAAGCAGATAATTAATGAATAAATGTATTAATGGATGTCTAGACTGATAAAAAAATATTCAAGCAGTATAAACTAGTCCAAAATCACTTCTCTATACATTTGGACAAAAGTGATAAATTTAAGAATTATTGCATACCGCCTAATACTGTAAAAACTAGTCATGAAACAAGTTTCCCCCACTTTTAGTTAAGTAACTCATATGTAAAAATCACTTCGAACAAACCGGAGAAAAAAAATCACCACATTCGTCAAACTGTTTAAAGCCCAAAAATAACGCAAAAAACCTGTCAAGGTATCAGATCTATAATCGGGCAAATAAAATAAATAAGAAAACCAATTAAGCGGAATAAAAATCACTAGACGCGCTTAAAACGTTAAAATAACATCATAATTTATTTAACATTTTATCCATATCACTTCCGAAACCTGTTGAAATATGCTTCCAGCTTTTTTCATTTCTTCCAAAAAAGCCAACTTTTACAATCATCGTCACCTCANTTTGGACAAAAGTGATAAATTTAAGAATTATATGTATACCGTCTAATACTGTAAAAACTAGTCATGGAACAAGTTTCCCCCACTTTTAGTTAAGTAACTCATATGTAAAAATCACTTCGAACAAACCGGAGAAAAAAATCACCACATTCGTCAAACTGTTTAAAGCCCAAAAATAACGCAAAAAACCTGTCAAGGTATCAGATCTATAATCGGGCAAATAAAATAAATAAGAAAACCAATTAAGCGGAATAAAAATCACTAGACGCGCTTAAAACGTTAAAATAACATCATAATTTATTTAACATTTTATCCATATCACTTCCGAAACCTGTTGAAATATGCTTCCAGCTTTTTTCATTTCTTCCAAAAAAGCCAACTTTTACAATCATCGTCACCTCAAAATGACAAAAAATGATTGAAACATAATTTTGAGTGGAATCACTTGGATAATGTCAAAGGAACATTCTGCAAAGGTGACCGAACTATTTATATAACAAGGATTGATTTGTCAAATAATAATTTTATTTCTTTTTTCGATTTCATACATTACCAAACCACTACCGTTTTCAAAGAATGCTTTCGAAAAACTTTGAACAAATCAAGGGTTTGAAGTTACAATTGCAATGATCTAATGGGGTTGGTAAAAAGGTCACAACAAAAAGACTTTGAATTCATTTTAAAAATAACCTTATAATTATTGATCTTACATTGTAAAAACCATAAATGTTCATTTTAAATACATCTAAAATTACAATAACAAACCATGCGTCGGTTTCCAGACTCATATAATTTTAGCAATTTCCCTATCATTTTGATGCTATTTTAACAAATTGTATCAGTCTGGAACCCGACACACAGTATTTTATAATTAGACGTCGCGTCGGCACGTTCCAGTTTTTTACCCGCGGGAAAACACGAGTTTAAACAAATCGGGTAATACCCGTGCCTAAAAACGAGGTCGGGTAAAAAAATTCGGATAATACCCGCGTGCCGACCTCTTATAACTTAGAATCAGAGATCGGCACTCGGGTTAACTCGGGTATTACCCGTACCCGACTCGGGTAGAGCACGGGTTGGGTACCCATTTTTTCGGTCGGGTAAGACGGAATTAACACTCGGGTCGGGTAAGAAAAAAATCAAATGTGCCGATCTCTGCTTAGAATCGGTACAAAAATATTTCCAAAACATCATTTGCCTCAAGAAAAAAACACTGAATTGACCCTATAACGGTCAAAATGCTTGACCTTATAACCATCACCCCTATACCCCAACTATATTTCAATTATAATTATATTAGCATACCTTTGGGGTGGAACCGGTACGGTTTTCGAAGAACACTCTCGAAAACTACTTTTAAACCCGTCGAGCGAAGTCATGATCTATACGCTTAAATCCATTTCCAGTCTAAAAATAGAGCATTGTGAAAAATATTTCAACTCGTGCTAAAAGTTTTTTAGACTTCTAAAGTAGTCTAAGTTTAAGGTCCGTATAGGTTATTTAGGTTGAATTTCATGAAATATGATTGAATTATTATACGCGTTATTTTATCAACGTCATAAGAAAGGTAGATTTTGAATCCTCAAAACACCCTCGAAAGAAAGGTCAGCAACATATCAAACGACCTTGATGTGATCCCTGCCCAAAAACGCCTTCTAAAAATGGAAGTGAAAAACAGTTACAGATGCCTTGTTTCGCGCCGTTATGTTTCATTTTTTTTTCTAAACCCGTAGACCGTTATGTTTGACTTTGTCCTGCTCGTGTCTTTATATTTCAGTTTTTTAAGAATTGATTTTTTTTTTTTTGGAAACATAACGGCGCACCCGGGAATATAACACAAATATAAACCTCTAGTACACAGTGTGCGCCGTTATGTTGCACAAAAAAGTTCGAAAAATCGTGAAACATAATGGCCCGAGCGGAGAAAAGTGAAACATAACGACATAGGGCTTAACGTATAAAGATATGTATTCGGGGAAAATATTTTCTCAAAAAAGTGAAACATAACAGCACGGGAAAAAGTGATACATAACGGGGTGAAACATAACGGCGCACCCTGTGTATTCATCATCTGAATATTTCGCATATCTTACTTAGATATTAACAAAAACGGCAATAAATTCACTTACGGATGCTAAAAAGCCGCATCTCTGAGAAATCGAAACACCTTGACCAAAAATAAACCAAAAATGAAGCCCAAAACAGCAATAATATGTGATCAATACAGATATATTTTAAGTCGGATTTATACCAATGTCTTCCAAAGGCAAAACATTAAACATTTTTTTTAAATATAAAGTGTATTTGCAAATGGGCAAATATTTAGGGATAATAATAGTTTAAGACTTAAATTAACCATTATGAATTGATGCTGACAACTGTCAAACGTTAACATGGCCGTTCGAGCGTTACTAATATAATGGTTAAACCAAAAAAAAAATAGAAAATTCAAAATTATCCTCCCATTTTTTTTTTCTTCACGGTTCAGTGATCAGAACCACTATTATAAAATGCCAAATCCAAAATTGGTTGGCAAGCGTTTTCTTTAGTGGCCTTATTTATGTACTTCAAGATATTTTGTACAAAAAAAAACATTTTTTACAAAAAAAAACCCATTCTTTTACATAAATTAATATTTCCTAATGAAATAGGGTTGTTATAAGTTATAACTTATAAGAAATGTGATTATAACATAATTCTGTCCTAAATTTCAGATAAATTGTCTCCAAGAACGCTATAAATTCCATAGGATGTAATCACTCCTAATATATGGATCCTTTTATAAACCAGGTGGCGTACTGGAGTCGAGCTTAGTAGTCGCTTTTAAGTAAGTTGGAATTTCGCACTGGGAAAACGATAAAACACGACTTGTGACCTTTGGAATTGCTAGTAAATTTTGCTTTTTTTGGAAGGAACCCCAATTCCACATCTTTAAAATTTTAAACAAAATAATAGTCTAGAAATAAATTTGGGCATTATAAATTGATGCTGACAACTGTCAAAGGTTAAGCCAGATGATCATGGAAGCGTTACTACCCGATTTTATGGTTCAACAAAATAAAACATTCAAATACAAAAAATACCCCATTTTTGTTAATATCTTAATTCACAACACTTTTTTATTATGAAAAGAATGAACGATAATCATTTAAACATTATAGTTTTAGTTTTATTCGCCCCTCATTTTATTCCGTCGCCGACTTAAGATTAGTATAAAAAATTAATTCTAATCCAAATTAAATTTCAACGAGATCAACGACACAAGGACAAAATTAAATTGCATTTTGTGGTTTTTAATTTTTGCTGAATTTTTAATGATGTATGAAATTTTTTGATGATGAATTACAATTGTACAACTCTATTATTTGGCTCAGAGATAGAGAGTTAGAGATCGGGACGGAATCGCATTAAATCATAATGATAAATAAGCTAAAAAAAATCGGGGTTGATCACATCACATTTTAACATATCGTTTGATAAACTGTCAATTTGGAATTAAATTAACTCATTAATGTGGTATATAAAAAATGATTTGAAATTAAACAGCTTCTAAATGATTTGTCATTATATGGACTCTGTCGTGGAACGAATCCAGTTTTAATAATTAACCAGTCAAACTGCTCTACTTATGGTTGGCTATAAGGTCCTAGTCAAAGGTGGGCAAAAATTTATGCACCCATACCCAAGTTATAGCTGCGGAGTCAAAAAATCTGTACCTTACCCTTGTAATTATTATGGAAAGTACCCGCGATTGAAAATGTTTTTCAACTTCGGGTAATTTCCCGAGCTTCTTGATGTGCATATGCGTTTCCGAAAAACGTGCACATCAGCGCAGTCGTGCACATCAAGGCAGCCGGTCATCGTGGTACATTTTTTTTTGCTTAATTGGTTTGTCGGACTACTTTTTAGTTTGAACTCTCGGATTCAAACAAGACACTTTAGTTCGAGGCAAAGTTTAGGCAGCCTCGAAATTTTGCTGAAAAAGTGCACATCAAGAAGGTCGGGACTGAAATAGTTTTGTATAACTTTGATAGAACTTTTACTAGAAGAACATAATTTTTACATCGGAAACAAATACAGTATTTGTTTCTGAAGCATTTGAAATACTCCAATTTTTTAAACAAATTTCTCACTTGACCTAACATTAATCTCCCTTTTCAAACAAACCTAATACATCTAACGTGTTGTCCTAATTTCTTTGAACATCATTATTTTAAACCTCGGTCAAAACCGCCGTGACTTCAACATGACATATTTAGCTCAAACCACTATTTAGTCGCATGGTACAATGATATAGAATTTCTTCTCCGATATAACTTAACACAATATCAATATTAATGCGTCTTCAAAAAAAAAAATTACGTTCGTCGAAAAAAGTAAAGAAATAATGCAATTTGTGAAACGCGACTATGATAGAGTGAAAAGAGTTCCGGTAATCAATCTATCGAACCTCTTTTCGGCTCAAATACACACTTTATCTTTGATTCACAAAAGAAAATTTACATTTTGACCCTTTTAAGTTAAGAAATAGAAATAATCGTAATTCTACGTCATAATCGATGTATTTTCGAACGATATTATAGTGCCTTTATGCTCCGAAAGTGTCGGTGACTGCAGTTACGAAGCATAAGTTATTTACTCTATAAAAAATAAAATATTTTATATTTTATAAAGAACTGTTTTTTTCTAACTTGTTTTAAAAATCTTTAGACCAAGTTGGAAAAACGGTTGTCCATTAAAATATTTTATTTTTTATAGAGTAAATAACTTATCCTTCGTAACTAGGTTATAAAATAACCTTAAGAGTCTATGGGGCCGAAAAGAGGTTCACTAGATCAATTACCAGAACTCTTTTTTATATGTTTATTATTATGGACGATTGTTGAAAATTTCAAAATTAACGTACAAGTGTTTACATTAAAAGTATATTGAGTAGTTTTCTACAAATTCTATTTCGATCATATCGATCATAAACAATTCAGAAAATAAATGTTGCTGAACAGATTTTTCGATTTTGCTCGAATAGAATTTTCTGAAAACCACTCGATATACTTTTCATTAACGGAAACACTTGTACGTTAATTGCGAAATTTTCAACAATCGTCCATAATACAAAATATATAAGAAAGAGTTCCGGTAATTGATCTACCGAACCTCTTTTCGGCGCAAATACACCCTTTAGCTTTGATTTGAATAAAGAAATAATATAATAGAAAGAAATAATATAATCGTAATTCTACGTCATAATTGATTTATTTTTAAAATAAGATACATTATTCTTTGTGACTCGGGGAAACTTTTTTTTTCTTCAAATTCGGATGACCCGTTAAAATTAAATTGTTGAAAATGAAATAAACTCGGTGTAAATTTTTAACAAATTAGCTATTATAGTCATAGTTAAATTCTATAAGTCACGATGAACTGTCGAAGGTAGCACGGTTTTAAAAAAATAACTCAATTTTTGTACGCGATAAAAATGCAAACAATTGGTCCCAATGGATTATGCGTTAGAATATGTTTATACAACTGTCCTTGATACTTAAAATAAATTTCATACGCTGAAAATACGTTCGGAATCATACATAAAACTGGGACAACACTTTCTCCCGGTCATATCCTCGTGCAAGCTCTAATGCCTTCTTAATTCTATCTTCTCACACCGTCAGTTAACTGACCGTCGCACATTTTCTTTCAGAAAAGGGCGGGTCTTATGTACAAACTAAATCGTTTTTAGCACATCTAAAACCAGTGTTGAAAAAGTTAGCCAACGCTCCAAATTTCCTCAACGCACAACGCAAGCGTTGGCCAACGCTAAAAATTTTCCCAACGCCCCAACGCGTTGGTTGGGTGTTGGGCGTTGGCCAACGCACCCTAACGCCCAAAGCTTTCAACAATGATCTAAAACATTACTTCAAAATTTCTTCAAATTTCTTATTCAATTTTTACGTATATTCCAGTCGTTTAACCGGAAATAACCGGTAATTTCGGGTTTGGTACGGATCAAAAATTTTGATTTTTTTAGCTTGATATTTTTCAGTTAAATCCAAAAAACCTTTATTATTTTTCGGCAATTTTTTTGTTTGCGCATGGGGTTAAATTAGCTTGTTTTATTTAGCGTAACAAGCACAATAAATTGCTATTTCTAAACTTCAAAAATAATCTTGTTCGTCATTACCTGACATTAAATTCAGTATATGTAGTTTCATAATGACATTTTTGGGCTCTTCTACTCAATACCTCGAAAATGTAAGCGCATTAAATCGTATGTCAATTCTGACAACTATTATGTTTTAATTTTGTTTTCATTAAAACGAATGTTACAAATATATACGGCGTTGAACCGATTGTTCTTGAATTAAAATAATATCAAAATGACATTTCTGATCAGCTAACAATTTGTCAACTGCTTTTAAAGTTTTTTTTTTGCGAAAGGCCAAAAAGATACATGGTATATGTATTGCATTTTAATACGATTGCTTTTTTGCATCAATCGTAATAGGTTTTTAATTCATTTTTTGGTCTAAATGATATTTTGACATTTGTCTTATTTCGACATAAGATCCGGAAGTTCAATAGTAAAAAAACATTTGTTCAAAAATTGATGGCAAACGGTCTTCGCCAATCCGCTACATAACAAACATACAGTCCGTCGAAAAAAAGTTAAACATTATTTTGTTGGTAATAGTATTTTGTATTAACTTTCTTGGTATATGATATTTTAATCCAAGAGTTTCAAAAATTAACCTTTAAAATAACCTTTCAAGACATATCTCAAAAAGTTCAAAAACATCGGCTGGATTAATTTCCAGTCTATCATTCTGAAATGTCATTTGATTTTGAAAAAAGCCCACAAGCCCTTATAACTAGGGTGCTCGCAACTTTTAGGATACTATAAACAATATACAAAATAGCCATACGGTAGCATTTTCGATTAAATTTTCAAAAAAAAAACACTTTTTGGGCGCATAAGGGTCAAATTTCGGGGTTCTTCCATATAAAAATTGTTCATTAGTAAATCAGAAAAGTTGCAGGCACCTTACTTACAACGGACCAAATCTCAGACCTTATAACCAACCCCCTATATATGAGCAAAACAAAAATCTAAAAGTGAAAACATGTTTACTAAGAATAAACACACACAAAATCGGTTATGTTCAACGTATACCATGAAGCCTATTTTCCAATAAAACGTTTTATTCTATTTGAAATTTGATTTGTACCAAAGTTACATAAAGTTATTATTTTCCCCCAAAAATGGTTTATTTTCAATTTATACATGGTTAGCTAAAATCAGATACTCCCATTTTTAAAAAGAGAAATACGCAAGAAATCTCCATCGCAAATGAATCGAAACATAATTTCATTAGAAGTGTAATTCAATGGCGCCAGATTAGATTATGAGGTTTTTCGCATTTTGGTGAATATCATTTTTGTTGTTTTTACTTTTTTTTTCATTATTTTGAAATAAATATAAATATATTAGATCTTTTTGGCAATTGGCGCCAGGAGTAGGAGAGGAGAAACCCATTCTTTACCACAATTATTACTAAATCCATACTAAGACAAGTCTATTTAATCCTGTTTTGGCCTCGGACTTTTCTAGTAAATAATAAATATTGTATGTGTTTATCGCTTTCACGGC
Organism: Oikopleura albicans; assembly: GCA_004367875.1. Lineage (NCBI taxonomy): Eukaryota > Metazoa > Chordata > Appendicularia > Copelata > Oikopleuridae > Oikopleura > Oikopleura albicans. The sequence goes on from SCLG01000233.1 coordinate 122,251, forward strand.
ACAATCAAAAGAAAAACTCGCCAAAGCTTATTTTAAAAACATACGCGAATCAAATGAATCATATGGGGTAATCTTAGTAAGCCAATTTTTGAACATAAAATCAGACCCGTTAGTGTGCTTGATAACGGACAGTGTTTTTAAGGGCCTTTCAAATCAGGAGACCTGATTTTTTCTGATTTTTGTTTTATCATGATATGACATGATAAAATCATAGAAAAATAATTAGAGCGCTAGGCTTAATAAGGGACAGTTTCCTCATTTGAAAGGGCGTCAAACAAGCTGTCCCCTATCAAGCGCCCCTAGGGCTCTTGTCTGCTTTTTCGTCCTAAAATTGTCCCTTACTAAGCTCAAAATTGTATATTCATTGCGCGTTTTTTTTAATTTGTCTGATTTTGATACCTCTATTTTGATTGACTTTTGTTTCACCAAAATTTTAAGGATCTCAAATTTGATATTAATAATATCTATTAAACATGATTCACGTCTTTCTTGAGATCTATAAATTATTGGCTATAATTTAACACCAACTACCTTATAAAGTAACAGTATTTAAAAGTCATTGGTTGCTTTATAGGCTATAAAACAACCAATGACCTTTAAATACTGTTACTTTATAAGGTAGTTGGTGTTATTAGGTGGTCAATTTCCGCCGAGGAAAAATTGTTTTTTGGTGTTAGAATTATTATTGTATTAACTAAAAAATCTTAGAGCATATGTATACATCGCGCTAAGTTGAAAGAAAGTTCGATCGGCCTTGATTTTTATCTTAGATCAATGACCCTTGATTTAAGACGGTTTTTGGAGGTATTTGTTTAGTAAATCTTGGATTATTCATTTACAAATCCAAACGGAATACTAATTATATAACTAATTCTTGAAAGAAAGGAAAAATTACATATTCGTATTTCTTGCAAAGACACTACGTATCATATAATTTATAAATACCTAGAAAGATTTGAAAAAAGATCCTTGCGGGAATTCCCTAAAGTTTAGGCCCTAAACTACCACATAGTTTTAGAATTTTTTTCTATAATCCAAACCAACATTTATCATTAATAGAGCTGTAGCGCCCTCCGAAGGATTTTATTGGGATTACCCTAAGAATAACTCATTGTACTTCAAATTTATCCAAACAAAATATAAATCTTATTTCAAATAAATTTTCCAAAAACGCGCCAAATGCTAACGTTTGTAAAAAAGCCAAATTAACTTGGGCTATCAAGTACGCATTGTAGTTTATTAGATAAATCAAGTGTAGGAAGACGCTAGTTAAAAATGCATTTATTAATCTATTTCTCGGAAAATGAAAACACTATTATCATTCTAATTGGCCCAAAATTCACCACATTTCATTATTATGAAAAGTTCGAATGGTAATTAAATTATTCTCTTTTGGGTTAATCATCAAACATAATTACACCCTACAATTATACAAGAGAATGAAATCAATTCGCAATTCGTAGCCATAATTTTCCCATTAAAATTGACACCTCGAACAGCTTTCCTACGAAAACGGTCTGTTTTTAGACAAATGCATTGCATCCAACCCGCAAATTATTATTTTTATGGCAGGTTAGAATGTTTTACGCCCGCTCAACCGCCAACCGTTAATTTTTAATTCAAATTAAATCAATATTTTTTAGAAAAACCTTGACACTATTAACGAAGTTAATCAGAAGTAAAACTTGGAAAAATTAACATTTTTATAAATATTTCCATTCATCGAGACTTGATAATCATAAATTGAAGATATTTATAATTTTTTTTTCAGATATTTCGTCAAATTCTGACATTTTCAATGGTGTTTTTTTTCAGTCGTAAAAAAAACTTCATTGAAAATGTCCGAATTCGACGAAATATCTAGAAAATAAAGACTACGAATATCTTCAATTTATGATTTTTATTAATGAAGCATTTTTTGAATGAAATGTTAATAATTTCATAATTTCGAATAGTCGTTTTTGTATTACAATTTTTAACTAGATAAAAACGTTAAAATGGATATTAAATCCCGCAAATATCCATTTTAACGTTTTTTATCTAATTAAAAATTGTAATACAAACAAAACTATTTGAAAAATTGAAATTATAAAAAGAAGTAAGAACACTACGAATCATGAGGCGGACAAAGTTCCGCCTGATGCGTTCACGGCTCTGTTTTAAAAATGTGTTCAAAGGTTAACCATTACTTGCCTCTTTTTACAATTTAGCTCAATAACTTTAGAATATTTAATAAATAAAAAAAACTTCTAGAGAAGCAGATGCAACGAAAAACTCTGAACTTCTAAACTTTCAAATTCTGCATCATTGATCGAATACAATTATGATTAATACTATAATAAACCTATCAATATATAATCATATGATAATTAAAAGAAATAAAATTAGGATAATATAAATTGAATCATTTCTGGTGGTGGTCTCAAGTTCGTCACCGAGTTAAAGAAGAAAAACGAACCAAATATCAATTAAATAAAATTTGATTTTGTGACTAGTTCATCTATTAATCCCCCCATTAAATGATATAGCGTGAATAATTGACTATTGCAACAGTTTTTATAGAATTAAATTTTAGAAGATAATTATAATTTTATTGTATTAGTTTGTGTTTCTCTGAAAGTCTTTGTTAGAACACGTTGTTTTAAATTTGAAGTTTTCGATATATTATTATGTTAGCCAAAATGATTACTTCAAATAATGCCAGTAAACACTTTTTTTTAATTTGGTCTTTGATAGCACGGTAACAAGATGTCTTTACAGATACGTGTGCACAAAAGTTAACATGTACATTAACATGTATGCAAATGTTAACAGTTGTATTTTGTGGAATGAGTTATCATTTTAATTTAGTTGTAAAGTGCTTGAGGTTTGAAAGCGGTCGCTAATTGAAGACCGCTTTTAAACTTAAAGAACTTCATAATGAACTAACTGGGTACAAATCAGAACATCCTGACGTTGTTGGGTATACACAAAAGATAACAAAGCTTTACATTTACGAGCGCTAATCCTTCTGGTCTTGTTAACTTTTGTGTCCCATTGTAAGAAAAAAACACTTTTTTTATACGCGGATTTTATATACACTTAAAAAATGGCGTAGGTTGGTAAAATCTCAATTCTTCATTTTTGCCAAAAAATTGGCTGAAATGAAAGCGTCTAATGAAATGCTTTGTCAGTAAATCATCAGGTAAAGTAACAAAGTTGAGAGTCTCAACTTGAGACCCTCGGAGCAACCTTGGCGCAGCCTAATCTCAACAGTTCTGCAATACACTCCCTGTGCAGTTATCTTGTCAAAATCCCGGATTTTTTTTTTGGTTGGATGAGACACTTATTTGGCTGGATGCTGCACTTTTATTGTTAAATATTGAAAAATCCATGCTTTCTAGCAAATCTGCCTACGCACTGTGCGTTTATATTATCATCTTTTAGTCCGCAAAATGGCGAAAAATACGTGCACAGGGAGTGTATACGATAAAATCGGCACGAAAAGGGACGACCGATTGTAGAAACTCATGTGACGTTTAAAATCGTCGATCGAGTTGATTAAATAAAAGGGTGCGATAAATTGAATCGTGTGTGATCGTCTCAAGTTCGCCAACAAAGGAAACGATCCAATTGACCATTAATTGATACAAAAAAAAATGATTCCACCCGCCCCCTCCGAGTTACTTAAATTTCTGTTTTAAAAATATTAATTAGCTTTCATCTAATTGATCAATATACTTTAGTCCCCTTTTTTCTTTGTTTCTCTGAAAGTCTCTATTTTCAATCAGGCCTATTCTTCTCTTTTTCTTTTATTTTTTTTTACTAAAAAAAGAAATCGGGATCAGGTCAATTGACGAATGGGCGTTGGTTGTTAACACTCGGCGTGGGTGGGTTATTTATTATCCAACGCGATTCAAATTGCTCAGAGGCCTTTTATCCGATATTCAAGGGTGGTCATTTTTTTAAAAGGTAAAATTTATTGTATTTTTTTTTTATTATAGTATGTCGACGTTAATTTTCAAATTTTTGTAAAAAAGTTTAGAGCTGTTTAAGGTTACACGTCCGCGTTGATTAACCTGTAGGGGACTGAATGGCAAAAAAAAAATATATTTGAAAAATATGTGCATGGTTTCACAAACAATTTTTTAATGAAAAACAAAAACAAATATTTTTCAAACATTGTTCGAATACCAAATAACTTTATTTTCAGATTACATTCAATATTTCTCATTTTCTCTAGGAATAATTATGTTGAGTTACCTTAGGATGCCAATTTACGAAACAACATTGCCGCGGCGGGGCGTTTAAAGGTTAATTCCATTCCAGTAATTTCATTCGTTTAATGAATTTTGTAATGGCGATTGAAACTAAATTAATAGTAAGTCGTAATTAATAGTTATTAAAGTAATAAGAAAAAAAAAATTGTGATATTAACGAATTAATAAATATTTTTTTTAGTTAATTGGTAAATAATGCTAAATTTAATTATTTATATTGTTTATTAAAAATAGTATAATACTATTTTTTTAGTAAACAATATAAATAATTAAATTTAGCATTATTTACCAATTAACTAAACAAAAAAATTTATTAATTCATTAATATCACAATTTTTTTTTATTATAATTTATTTGAATAAAGTTTCAAAATGAAAAGAAGAATGATTATATTTAACAAAAAAATTTTTTGTTTCAAATAATTTATTAAACGTTTTTGTATCGATATTTGTTGTTTATAAGTTCTTCAGAATTATTTTTATGCAATTGTTATGTAACAGGAGTTGTTGCGTTGTTGACTGTTGCGTGGTTAAGACGTGGGTATTTTGGTCTTTTGGGTGAAGGTTACGATGCTTCCATTGTTTTGCATTTTAACCCAACAAGCTCGAGTAATGCCTTTTTTTAATTTTCAAGTAGGCAATAAGTGAGGAAGTGTTTAAATCGCGCAAAAGGTCTTTATGAAACTCTAATTGTTTCTATATTTCAATTTTTATGTAATAATTGTCTTGGTAAGTTGTTTTGTATGTTTTCCTGATTTAAATTTCAAATTACCAATTTTTTTCATACCTGGTGGGTGAAATGAAATAGGGATTTGTTTAAATCACAATTTCATACCAACGAACGGTACGATTAGGCTTTTACCGTTGAAAACGGTAGTTTGTCGTGTTTTTACATGAAAAAACCGACAATTATCCGACAATTCTCGGTCATTAAAAAAAACGAGTTTCAGATTGGGAATCCTTGTCCTCGGTTTACCCTAGTTCTAATAAAAACAGATAATTTCATATTTATAATATTTTTTAATATAAAATTGCTAATTTTAAACACATGTACTCAAAGGTTTCTAAAAAAATCATCATGAAAAAACCTTAAAGCAACAAATAGGTAATTTTTGAATATACAAAACTCTTTAGAATTTTATTTTAATTGATTTCTTTATCATTTTACATAATGGCCCTATAGGTAAGCTACAGGAAATACCTTGTATTAATAACAAAACGTGTTTTTGTGAAATTTGCTCTTATCTCCACGTAAAATGGAATCTTGAGAGTACTCGTATGAACAACTGAAGCTCTCGCCAGTCATAATATTTTATTTATTGTATTTCCATTTTCAACAGCCGGATTTATCACATCTCAAAATGTAATAGACAAGGCTTACCTGTTTTTGTCTGGTAAATTCTAATCACAAGTTATTACTAAATATTTGTGAATTTGGTAAACCAATTTACTGGACTCAAGTTTGTCAGACTTCTAAAGATCCTCGGAGACCTTTATCTGACCTTAAACTTTAGCAGTTAAAGCTTTAATAAACAAATATATATTTGGAAATGTGGACATTGTTGAACTTAAACCATGTTAATATAATATTATAATATAATATAGTAAAATATAGTATTACACTGGGTTGCCCTCTAATGTTTCATCTTCAAGTAATACCCGAAATGTTTCATTGTTCCCCACTCTAATTTTCCACGTTTTTTGTCGAAAAAACATCGCCCTTTCCGCCTACGAACTGTCCTGCAAAGAAAAGTCGCGGATTTTTTGTTTTGAATTTTTATTGAACAAGGGGTTTCTGGGACAGAAAGTCCATTTGCGGGACGGTTTCCAAGAATAAAATGAGACTAATTCCGGGAGTTCAATATGATATTGATATTATCGCATAGCGTCCCAGAATTGGACTACCCACTGTATTAATTGGGAACACTTTGAACTTTAATAAACAATTTTGGTTAACCCCTTTTGTCGGTTTGTCTCTGAGTAGCAATGTATTTTTAAATGGGCATTCTGTATAACGTTTTTTCATTGTCTGCGGCTAGCTGGAGTCAACCAATTAAACAAAATGAAGGGCGATATGGGATAACCTTTGAGTATAAAGAAATGCTATAATAAAGATGATTTGTATATTAATTAGCAGTTAAAAATTGGCTCTTACTTTTTGTTGCTGATTAAAGGTTGGGTACTTTAGAGGCCAGTCTATACTGTTTGAATAGTGTAGTGTGGAATAGCTTGTTTTACTTTAAGCGGTGACACTTTAATCAGTTAGCTGGTGTATGTGAGCTGAAAACAATTCCATGAAAACGTGAAAGTATTTTTTCGTGCACCGTGGTCTTTCGGACAAAATACAAGAAAAGTTTTCGGACAAAGTGCAAGAACACGTCTTTTGGAAAAATGCCAAGAAAAAGTTTTTCGAAATTATTTTATTTTCTTCGAAAACCTTTGTCTTGGTATTTGTCTAAAAAACAACGTTTTCTTGCAGTTTCTCCGAAAACTTTGTTCTTGTATTTTCTCCGAAAGACCAGGGTGCACAATAAAGTACCGGCTGTTCTTTGAAACTCCATTTCGGTAAAATATGAACCGGAGTTTACATTCCGGTGCCCGTTCTTTGCGTTTTTTGTTTACGAATAGTTAGATAAATATACATGCTCTGTTCCAACATAGTTTTTTTTTTAATTACATGTCGACTTCGAAAGATTTATAATGCTGATCAGACTCATCGTTCCTCCACTATTTGTATACATTCTAATCCGATGATAAAAAAACGCGTTGAAAAAATCAGGCAAAGAAGGAAAAGAAATAAACTTTCAGTATGATAAAAACTTTATCTTTTTTTCATTTGATGCTTTACTTGATTATATTAAATCCGTTTTATAAAATAAAACAAGAACCAAAAATGAGGTACTTGTATATTCTTTCCTCCCGATTCCGAAAACAACTCATCGCGACGCTATTTTGCGGAAGAATAAAGTTGGAAAAGATCAAAACTAATTTTTTTTTTCTTCTATTTTTTTTCTGTTAAACGTTGCTTGGACGCGTTTTTTGTTTGCTTGTTTTAATTTTATAGCGATTTTATCTCAGCCTGGTTTGAGTGAGGTTAATCGTAAATATGTTATTTTCAAATTTAAATCATTTTGCACGATTAGGTGATTAATCGGTATGATAAAATTGAGCATATCTTCCCCGCAAATGGACAAATTGACCTTTTTGCATGCAGTTTGTGGTAGTAGAATTATAATTAAGCAAAGTGCCTCCTTATCTTTTTTTTTTCGCCAGCAGGTTTGTCTGGTTTCCGTTTAATGGTCAAATATAAACGTATTAAAACGGTGGTTACATCGTAATGTTAGTTTTACTCTGATAGCATAACCAACCCTGGAAAGTTTTATTTTGGATATAAGTTCATACGTTGATAAAAAAAAATAGCGTTGCTGGGATTCGAACCTACAACGTATAACGTATAATCTGTTAGTTTAGCAATAGATTAGATACATGTAGAAGTTATCAGATGTTGTAGATGTAAGTTTAATAACGAACTGTAAATTGCATTATTTTTGCACAAAAAGAGGATAATTAACTGGATTTTTATAAAAAAAGTCAAATTATTGATTTGTAAAAGATCCGAAGGAAGCTGAAAGGCGGGAGACCGACCTTTTTATTATTTATTTCGAAACAAGGCATGGGCAGTAATATAATAAGGCAGCGCAGTCTTTCCAAGAAAACGTTTATCAGGGAAAATTCACAAATTGTTTTTTCGGGGAAAATTCAAGAATTGGTTTTTCCAGGAAAACGTCTTTCCAAGAAAACGTCTTTCAAGGAAAACTCAAAAATGTTTTTTCCAAGAATAAATTTTTGAAAGAAAAGGTTTATCCAAGAAAAGGGTTATCCAAGAAAAGGTTTATCAGGGAAAATCCAAACACGCGCCCTTATGTTTTTTGGGGATTATTTGTAATACTTATGTGGTTATATTACTAATTGTGGCTTTCAGGGACAAACCATTTGTGGTTTATCCGAGAAAAAGTCTTTCAAGGAAAACGTTTATCAAAGAAAACGTCATTCAAGGAAAAAGTTTATTCGAGAAAAGGGGTTTATCAAGGAAAACTTTTATCCGAGAAAACGCTTCCCGGAAAAACGTTTCTGGGAAAACCACACTGTCTATACTAAGTTATCAGTATCATAACTTATGAGTTCTAGGTCACTTGCCGAATATGAGTCACTTACCGGTTACGACTTAGGTACCAGTTATGAATCACCTACTGGTTATAAGTCAGTTAACTGGTTGTAAACCGGTTTTTGAGCGAGTGCTTAAAAATTCATTTGGACAAACTTGGATTGACTCCTGCTATTTTAGCAGAAGCCAATAAAAATGTACAGTAAACTGGTCTATCTGACAGGTACCATGTAGAAACTAGTCTTGTTCCAACTAATTTGCCATCCTAAGTCAAACAACCATAAAAAATTCATTTGGGAGAAACAAGTATTTTAATCTCGAGTGATAAATACGTCGTCAAATATAATATTTTTGAATTAAATGATTAATCGTTCTGATAGTGCTAAAAAGATACGCTCATAATTTTTTTCTGGATGAACAGAAAAAAAAGGTTTTGACGTTCTGTTTTTAAATATATCATCAAATGTATGTTCGCAAACAACGATATCTATAATATTTTTGATAATGTCTTATCGTACCAAAATTTTCCTCTGAATTATGGTCATTTTCGTTGGTGGCAGGGGCCAAACAGAATTATTCAGTAGTTGCTAATTTGTTTTCATGTATGCAATTCCCCATCAGTCATTTTTATTTTATTTTTGATAACCATCAACGCCCTTTTCAAATTGATATTGTGAAAAAAATTGTGCAAAAAATTATTTCATTTTATCTACTTTTTATCTAGTGCAAAAAATAGGCAGATTTGTTTTACTTTGAGTCACGACTTTTTATCCTAAAGATTGTTTTTTCCTAAAAATTTGAAATGAGTCAAAAGTAAGGTTATGTAAAAAAGATGGTTGAGCGTTTTTAACCCTACACAGTGCAGTTAACTCACCACCAAAGTTTTTGGAAAGTGCACCGATAACGGCACACTGCGCAAGAGATTTGTTTATCAAATCTGAACAATCGCGAATGATTGGTTAACGGACCGCGTATGAATGAATTTTAAACCTTAAGAAAGTTGACGGTTAATGATTAACCATTAACTGGGCAACCAGTATAATTTTAATACAAAGTAGTTTTTTGTATGCTACAAAATTGGCCCGTCTGAAATTGTGCACATTGATTTTTTGAATCTTAAAACAAGTGTGAAATCGGTCAGTAATGAATCAGTGCCCCAAAATGATATAACACTTCCGATAATAAGCAAGTGGTGCTCTTGTCAAATTGAGCTCGAAAATGGTTCGCTATAATTTCTCCTATGAATGGATTTAAGTGACTAGAACAATTTTTTGACCTAAAATTGAAATTAATAGGCCCTAAAACACGGTCTAGCATATTTTAAGTCGCCTAGGAAACATTCATATTTTTTTATATTCGTTAACTGAACCAGCTGCGTGTTAAAAAAATTAAGATCCAAAAATATTGGTACAGGCTCCATTGCATTCATAACACAGCTTGCAACGTTTTTGTATATCATTTTCACGTACAGTTCGCAGTTCTGATATTTGTTTTAACAATTTTTTTACGAAAACAATTTTAACAAATCCTGGAGCAGGATTCTCGCTATGTAAATTTTTTTTATGACTCACACAAATTCCGGTTTGTCGAAAACGTTATTCGCACGGTTAAGATTAAGTCCGATTTTCTGTGGGTTCATGATAATTTAACCATAGTTAAATTTTCCGACTTTAATTCTGTTTTTCCTGAGTGAAAACTTTTGGACTTTAGCTTTCAAAAACATTTATGTCTTATACACTATGCTATCGGACTCTGATTAATTATATGATGTTTAACCGTCAGGGACATATTCGCTCACTTATCGCAGTGATTTTAAAACGCGAAAAAATAAATAATGTTACCATTTTCTAGTAACATTGCTTGACAGAGCGTCTGAGGTCTAGATGGCCTGTCATTGGTCTTTTTTGAGCGCGCTAGGCCAATCACCGAAAGGCAAATCACCGAAAGGCAAATCACCGAAAGGCGATTTCCTTCTTTTAAATATTTTTGTATTACAGTCATACCCCTCTTAAGTGCCACACTTGAGGAGAAATATGCATTTCTGCTAATTTTTTTCGCGTTTTAAAATCAGGACGATATGGCAAGTGTAATATTTAGAACGTTTTCTTTGGATCGAATGTTGTAAATTAACATTCGTGGAATCCCAGTATACTCGGAATTTCGACCGTCATTAATATTAGTACAATTGAAAAACGGAATTTTCTAAATTCTTGGATTCAAATTAGCCAAAATTCGTACAAATGGCGAGGGAACCGAGCGTGGAAACAATTAGTCCAAAAATTTGTTCGGTGATTTAGAGCATTATGGAAAGACGATTGTTGATAGAATTGAATTTAATATCGGAGCTTTGGAAACGCAATAAGAATTATTCTATTTGATAATTCGTTAACGCCCCTGCGATTGCCTTACTCGGGCGTTTTGTGGAGTTACTTATTTTACTAAAATCCATCTTGTTTACTTTAAATTCAATTATTCGGCTTTTAACAAACGCGAAAATAAAATAGTGCGAAAGTATTTCTTGGCCACAAAATCCTATAATTGTATTTCGACGTTTATATTTGCGAAAAAAAGAAATAATGTTGTGAATAACTACCCAAGTTAATATTGCTCGATAGTTGTTTCACGACTTTAAGTACTTTATTTTTTTGCTTGCAGCCGTTATGGTGATTTTAAACTAAGCATTTATTGCAATGCTGTTTTGACTTTAGTCGATTATTGCACCTTTTTGTGATTGGAGAAAACGACTTTAGTACTCAATTCATACATATTAATTAACTCGCACACGCCATACAGGGCTAAACTGGCCTGCGTTCAGGATTTTCGTTAATGTGAATCTCATTTTAACACCACGATCTTTGGGAGAAAATGGTTTTTGTTGGAGATATTTTTCTGGGTAATTAGTTGACTCTCGTAAATTACAAGAAAAGGCTCACATATGCATTAACACTTCCACGAAAAGTGTTTTCCTCGATAAATGTTCTTCATAAAACGCTTTCACGGAAACACCACGGTGTCGTCTTCACATTGTATTTGTATACACCAGGTTCACCGTTATGTTACAACCCGTTATGTTACATTTTTTCCCGTTCGTCCAGTTATGTTACAATTTTTTTGCAAAAAAAATTCAAGCATTATCGCCCACGCACTACGCCGTTATGTTACAATTTGTACAAAAAACATGCATTGCGCAATATTTTCGAGTTACGTAATCACTATTTTCCGTCATGTTACAATTTTAACAAAAAAAAACACGTATTGCGCAATACTTTCCCGTAGGATCCGTTATGTTACAATTTATAATTTTTTTGGCGTTTTCCAGCGAAATCCAGCGTCCTTATGTTACAATTTTCCGTTATGTTACACTTTTTTTTGCTTTGGTTTTGTAACATAACGGCGCACCTGATGTACCGCTTAGGATTTGTTTTAATTACATGTATATTAAGGCAAAAATTGCAATGAAAAAACCCAAGTTCAACACAGTTCAGACAATGGGTATTATTTTGGAAAACTAGAAAATCAAACTTATTTCGTGAAAATACAAAAAAAAGATACATTTTGAAATTATTTACGAATTTTGGGGCAAAAGCTATTTTTTACCGAGCAAGTCTGTGAGAAGTGTGAACAAATCAGATGATCGAATTTATTCACGTGATTTGGAGGACCCCCGGAGGACTGCTGGAAGAATTAAAATATTCCAAAAATTACTTTTCAAAATTTTCATAGAATACCCAGAAAATAAACAATAAATTACCAATATGAAAAATCGAACCAATAAGTTCAAATGAGGGTATATTTTCGGAAGTTTTTAGTCCATCATTTCGTGGCCAACATCGTTCGTTATTCGAAATTAATTATGTTATCAGATTTCCAATTTAGTTTCTGCATTTAATCTTTGTAATAAAATTACCCAAAACTTTCTTTCCTTATTTTTTTTTCGGGCCGGTTTTATTTCTTTTTTTTGTCGCATTTTTTTTTGTCTTTTATTTCAGCGCGTTTTGGAAAATATCATTGCGGATTAATTAGCAACGAATATTGCTGAATTTTTTTGTTACTTTGGCGGCCAATTTTTTTTTTCTCTTCGTAAACCGTTTTTATTGAATTCTATCGAATAATAAATAATCGAATTTTTTTGAATAAAAGAAAGACATACTTGAGTTTTTTTTTTACTTTCGTGGTACTATGCGGTTTTATAAACTGACGAATAATTTAATTCGGATATCGCATCAATTATACAAATCAGATAGTACTATTTTGAATTTTATGAAGAAACCCACTAGCGACAAAATTAGATTACAATTAAAACCGATGTCTAGAATAAAAAAAAAACTCATTGAAAATTGTCGGTGTCTTAACTCCGCACGGTTTCCAGGGCACTCGCTTTGGATTCATAATACTTTTTGCGTTATACTAAGGCAACTTTATTTCCTAGTGTTTTTTGTTTGTTTCACGCACTGGTTTGCTTATTGATAACTATATGTTAACTAACGAATGAGATTTGATATAAACAAACAATGAAAAAACATATTTTAAATGATAAATTAAAAACTTGTCCGACATTACTGTTTAAGGGTTAAACATCTTATCTATTTTCCTGAGTTTTTTTTATTATAATGATGGTTTTACCCTTTATTGTTTTATTATTAATCTAATTTTCGGTCTTTCGGAGAAAACACAAAAAAAAGTTTTCGGAGAAACTGAAAGAGAAGGTTTTTCGAGAAAATGTAAGAAAACATTTTCCTGATACTGGCTTTCTAAATTCGAAATATTAAATCACTTTTTCGAAAGAAGATGTTTTCTCCGAAAGACCGCGGTGCTTCGAATTCATGCTCCAAATTTGGGATTATTCTGCTGCTGCGCCCCCGTTCGAAATCTCTAGAATTTGAACACAAAACTGAGGTAAGATCTTATTATTGTTTTGAATTATTTTCGAATTCTTTTGAAATTAGTACCATATGGCACTGTCGGGGGCGCAGGAGTTAAAACATAAAATTTATATTTTTCATCGGATGTTCTTTTGTACATCTTATGTGGAGGTGTTTGGAGAGACGCGTCTAGACGTTGGTTTAATTCTTCTAACTTTTTTTGTTCAATCTGATTAAATAGAATAAGCATTCATTCGAATAATAAAACATGTTAACATTTAAATATATTAATTAATAAAGTAAACTATTTCATTTCTCTATGCATCTTTTTCTTTAATCATTTATCTAAAACAGTTTGATATTCAAATATATAAAGCAGCGAGCTGATAGAAACATTTTTCAGCGATCGAAATAAAATCTTAGAAATTAATGATTATCAATAATGCAAAAAATATTATTGCTAACTTTACACGTCGGTCTAATGCCATTTAATTTTTCAATTATTATTTTTTTTTGTTTTCAGCCGCTTGGCCCGGCTGCTCAGTCCCCAAATAACTTATGATATTGTACCTGAAACTCATTGGTAACTTTTTTAAAAGATCGAATTGGTGGAAATACTTTAGTCCAAAATGTACAGTGTCTTATATCATATAAGTTATCTGAACTACACTAACTTTTATATAAAAATTTCAATGGTCGAAATTTGTACTTACACTTGTTTTGGATTAAATCTAAAAAAATGAATGAAAATTATCTGCCGCGCAGTGTCTTACATATAAAGATATTTATTTTCGTATAAAAGAGTTCTAAAATCGGTACCGTCTGAATCGGTCTCTGATCTTTTGTGGCGAAAGGCTAATCCGCCGACATTTTCACCTTTTGAGCATTCTCATTGGCCAGAAATGGAGAAATTTCGGCGGATTACCCTTTCGTCACAAAATAAAAGAGACCCATTCAGACGGTGCCGTTAATCATGTAACGCGCACCATTGTAAGATACCCGTGTGTAATATAATGGCGTACGCGGCTTGTTTGGGCACGTTTTTCACATACAATGGCACATTGTCAATGTGTTTTATTAGAAATTTGGACCAAAACCTTTGTCTGGGAAACTTCTCGGTGCCCAAGGTTGACTAACATAGTGATGATGCTAGTTTCAAACTAGAACTCTCAAAAATAAATCGTACCAGCTGTGAATGACATTTAAAATATATCAATAAATGGCTCGAAAACATAATCAAATGAAATATAATTTGTGTCCCATAGTATGCAATTTCATTTACTTGGACAAAACGTATGTTTAAAAAAGTGGCGCGTTAAGCTCCTTCATTGATAAGCGGACAGTTACACGCGCCCGGGCGCCCCCTTTTTATATACGCACAATATAATTAGTGGAAATTATTTCTCACATAATCCAAGGCCGGCATAGGGAGTCACTTTCAAACGCAAAAAAAAAACTTCAAAAGGTGTCGCGTTAAAGGCTCGAATTCTTTAATTTTTAAAACCCTAAACTCCCTCTTGTGGAACTACGATAAAAAAAAACAAGAATTGACTTCATCTTAATTTTGAGGGCTTATTTTCAGACGCTGTAGAATAATGCAGAAAAACGGTACAAAAGTCACTACACCCCCTGGGCTGTTATATTGCCACAAGTTATCTGCGGATTTTTCTATTTGCTCCGTTATTTTGCCAATTTGCTTCGTTATTTGGCGAATTTTTTTCATGTGGAAGTTGCAAGATAACGGCGCAGGAGGCGTGTTTCCACTTACAAAACAATAGGAAGGCAATAAACATTTTACATATTTTATTTGAAAGTGAACTTTTTTATTTTACAGTGAAAAAACAGCAAATATCTATCTGCTAAATTTACAGTAGTGCATACAGTAGCAATATACCAAAGAACCATACTTGTCCAATGAAAAAAATAATAATAAACAAAATGCCAAGTTAACACAGGCTTAAAAAGTTAATACACAAAAAAAATCATTGAAGTAAAATTTAATTTACAGCAACAAATTNAATGGTCAAAATTTCTAGAATTCGTGAATTAACTTATTTTTTTGCACTTGAACTCATTCACTAAACCTTTACAGATAATCTGAAGAAAACAATATATATTCAATGCGGTGTAATAAAAAAAATGATGTTGAGTTGTAAACAAATCGAGCAGACCACCCTTAAAACATAAAATTTATATTTTTCATCGGATGTTCTTTTTGTACATCTTATGTGGAGGTGTTTGGAGAGACGCGTCTAGACGTTGGTTTAATTCTTCTAACTTTTTTTCCAATCTGATTAAATAGAATAAGCATTCATTCGAATAATTAAACATGTTAACATTTAAATATATTAATTAATAAAGTAAACTATTTCATTTCTCTATGCATCTTTTTCTTTAATCATTTATCTAAAACAGTTTGATATTCAAATATATAAAGCAGCGAGCTGATAGAAACATTTTTCAGCGATCGAAATAAAATCTTAGAAATTAATGATTATCAATAATGCAAAAAATATTATTGCTAACTTTACACGTCTAATGCCAGTTAATTTTCCAATTATTTTTATTTTTTGTTTTCAGCCGCTTGGCTCGGCTGCTCAGTCCTCAAATAACTAGCAGAAAACAACAATTATTTGAATTGTTTTGTAATTAATATTGGACGGAAAATTCTTATCAGATGTCTAGGAAATCATGTTTATGATATTGTACCTGGAACTCATTGGTAACTTTTTTAAAAAATCGAATTGGTATATTTGGTATACTAAAATACTTTAGTCCAAAATGTATAGTGTCTTATATCATATAAGTTATCTGAACTACACTAACGTTTATACAGTCCTTGATTCCATAACGGCCGTTTTCGATTCTCGAAAAAAGCGGCCGTTATGGGGTAAACGGCCGTAATGGAATTAGGCCCCTAATGAGATTAATTTGGGAAAAATTGAAATAAAATGGCCTATTTAATTTTAAAATATTTATTTTACGACTTATTCGTAATGATTTATGTGCCAGTTTTGTATTGTAATGGTTAATTTCCGATACTTGCATTGAAATGCCTTATTTTTCAATAAGTTAATAAAAAACGGCCCTTATGGGATGATCACTTTTTGGAGAAAAAACGCGGCCGTTATTGGATAAACGGCCGTAATGGAAGCGCCCCTTATGGAATCAAGGACTGTATAAAAATTTCAATGGTCGAAATTTGTACTTACACTTGTTTTGGATGTAAATCAGTGTCTTACATATAAAGATATTTATTTTCGTATAAAAGAGTTCTAAAATCGCCACCGTCTGAATCGGTCTTTGTTCTTTTGTGGCGAAAGGCTAATCCGCCGACATTTTCACCTTTTGAGCATTTTCATTGGCCAGAAATGGAGAAATTTCGGCGGATTATCCTTTCGTCACAAAATAAACCCATTCAGACGGTGTCGTTAATCATGTAACGCGCACCATTGTAAGATACCCGTGTGTAATATAACGGCGTACGCGGCTTGTTTGGGCACGTTTTTCAAATACAATGTCACATTGTCAACGTGTTTTATTAGAAATTTCGACCAAAACCTTTGTCTGGGAAACTTCTCGGTGCCCAAGGTTGACTAATATATTGATGATGCTAGTTTCAAACTAGAACTCTTAAAAATAAATCGTACCAGCTGTGAATGACATTTAAAATATATCAAATGGCTCGAAAACATAATCAAATGAAATACAATTTGTACCCAATTTGCGATTTCGTTTAGTTGGACGAAACGCATGTTTAAAAAAGTAGCGCGTTAAGCTCCTTCATTGATAAGCGGACAGTTACACGCGCCCGGGCGCCCCCTTTTTACATATGCACAATATAATTAGTGGAAATTATTTCTCACATAATCCAAGGCTGACATAGGCAGTCACTTTCAAACGCAAAAAAATTACCATCAAAAAGTGTTGCATTAAATGCTCGAATTCTTAATTTTTTAAAAGCCTAAACTGCCTCTTGTGGAACTACGATAAAAAATAACACGAATTAACTTCATCTTAATTTCGAGGGCTTATTTTGAGACGCTGTAGAATAATGCAGAAAAACGGTACAAAAGTCACTACACCCCCTGGGCTGTTATATTGTCACACGTTATCTTGCGGGTTTTTCGATTTGCTCCGTTATTTTGCCAATTTGCTTCGTTATTTAGCGGATTTTTTTCATGTGGAAGTTGCAAGATAACGGCGTAGGAGGGGTGCTTCCACTCAGAAAACAATATGAAGGCGATAAACATTTTACATATTTTATTTGAAAGTGAACTTTTTTTATTTTACAGTGAAAAAAACAGCAAATATCTATCTGCTAAATTTACAGTAGTGCATACAGTAGCAATATACCAAAGAACCATACTTGTCCAATGAAAGAAAATAATAATAAACAAAGTGCCAAGTTAACACAGGCTTAAAAAGTTAATACACAAAAAAAAATCATTGAAGTAAAATTTAATTTACAGCAACAAATTTGACAAATACGTAAGAAGCGTAAACAGTTTATGGAAATTTTAGGAAACAAATGTATAACTATACGTATAAGGTACTAAATACAAATAAGTGAAAAATGTGGGAAAACGGAAATGGCGAGATATGTTTTGTTTTTGGTTTGTTTAGCTAATTGTGCAAAATGTTCTAGTTGAGTCACTTTTACTCTAAGCGACTAATCAAAATTATAGATTAATATTAGTGGCCGATAAACACGATGAAATTCAAATTTTTTAAAACACATTTTCAAACGCTCATTGTTCGACACATCCAGGGTAGGCTGCGAAATTATTGAGCCGTTTTTTCATGAAGAAAGAGACCCGATACCTGCGCAGGTACAGTATGCGGATAATAGGACTGGCATTATACGAAATTTAACCTTGAATAGTTCAAATCGAAAATGAGTCAAATTATCCCCTGGTTTATGTTAAGTTTAAAATGTTTTAATAATTCGAGCTCAAAAAATCTCAAAAAAAAAATGGCACTGACATTGTATTCAGAATCAAAAAGTGGATTATAGTTGGCTTATTCAGTTTTTCGCCAAGTTCACCGGATTAATGGCAGTGCCAGTTTTGGCCAAAAAATCTCAGTTTTGGTCAAAAAAATCCAGTTTTGGCCGAAATTTGGTTTCAATTTTGTCAATAAATATGCCCTCAACTAATCACATGCCGGTATCTCGTTTATGGATAGCAATCGCGGAGTGTATCCAAGATTCCACCCTTAAAAAATTGGCCATAATGAATTTCACCAAAAAACTAATCCCCCGTATTATAATTGGTCATGGTGAAAAAAAAACTCGAATATTATTTCAAGCTCCGAAAAAAGTAGCTAATTCAATGAAGGTATTTAAAGCTAGAGCGTTCCCCTAAGATACAATTGAACGTCATGTGCGCTGCGACCATAATACTAAAATTTAATTGATAAACTTTATTCGATCACTGCTATTTATTGTTGTTCTTTTTATTGCCTTTATTTATTTTGGTTTTAGACTAATTTGATTTGAGGTCGATATCAATTTTTCCGTTGAGCTTTTTTTTCAATTCGACTGAAAATTAAATTAATTGGTTTTTCAAGTCGCCATCCCCGTTTAACGCTTTTTGCTGCAAGTCTGATTTTTTTATGCCATATTCTCGTTGTCAAACGAGTTTTAATAAATTAAGGCTGAACCGAAGTGCGAGCTTTTTATACATTTAATTTTCGGGTTCATCCACTAGGTCTGAGACTTTGGAATTTTCGGAATCGTCCATTTGTTCGATTTCTTCCACATCTTCGGCTACCTAAAAAAGTTTAAATTAATAAAGTGTTGTTTGAGTAAAAACAAATCTGATAAATTTAGAGAGTTTACCAACTGGCCTCATTATTTTTGTGTCATTTTTCAGCGAAATAGAATTTTTTTACTAGGAAAATTGAGAATTTTTAAAAAACGAGTGCGGGCTGGGCGTCATTCGAGATAACTTTTTTTGCAAATTTTCTGACAATTTTGTATGGTACCCAAGACCGAAGAAGGGCTAATCTAGGAACACCTTCGTACAGTCCTAATCCTCATTAAGGATCCTTCTCAGAATGGGGATTTATTAGGGAGGTAATTTTATGAAAATCTGATGTTCCCGTTAGGAATGCTATTTTTATAATCACGCTTTTGATGTCTTACAAAGAATATAATTCATTATCACTAATCTAGTTAGTATTCAATATTCGATATTAAAAAATGTAAGAACTTACATCTGGCGACGGAGCTTTTGGTGTCGGTATATTAATTTGGGGGATATGGAGCGGATTGGTGTCAATGGAAGCGATTCTGGTGGCGGTTACTGGTGTCGGCATCGGACTCGCACTTGGACTTGCCACGACTGGTTTGGGCGTCGCGTGCGGAGTCGAATCGGACATCGGCTGTTCCATCTGGGCGAGCACGGCGGAAAGGCCAGTGAACAATTGAAAGGCCAAATTACGCAACGACGCCAAGCAATCACGCCGAGCATTTAACTAAAGACAATAATCGTGAAATTTTGAATAAAATAATGCCTTGAATTAATTTTGTATAATTGAAAAAGGTGCTATTACATATTACGTACGTATTTAAATTGAGACATTTGCTCAGTAAGATCAGTAAAAAGTTATTACGCATTTCCCTATTCAATTAATGATTTAATTTATCCCTAAAAAACTGCCGGATAAGAGCTCGAGCGGGGATTTCGGAGAATTTTTCGCTATTTTTGAAATTCAAACACTCCCACGTCCTCTCATTTGGCACTCTGCGCAGCTATTCGGCAGATTTTTTTCATATGTTTTCTTCCACCTACGCACTGCGCAGTTATCTGGCACCCTGAACAGTTATCGGACAGATTTTTTTCGTGATAATAACTGCGCAGGGGTGTTTGTTTGATAATATGAATTTTAAAAGTTAATTTGAAGTAAATACAACTAAAATAAATTATGTCCGTAAGCCGAATTAGTAGACAAAATTCATAATATACAATGATAAAAAGAATGACTCTTATTTGGCACAATAATATATTTATAGCGCTCTCATTGTCGCCAGTGACGCATATTAGCAGACGGGCCCTTATTCCGCGAACGTCTGTATTTCAAATGCTTACCATTTGGCCGTGGTTGTCGAGACTTCTGGGCATAAACACCGCTAGGTTCGCTAAAGCGCCTTCTAGTTGTGTATTCGCGTGAAGAGGTGTTGCAGTTGATGGAGATAGTGGTGATTGTCGATTTCGTTTGATTTCTGGCGTTGAACATAAACTATTAAAAAATATGTAAATAATTTTGAACTTTTGTTAAACAATCAATCTTACTTGTCATCGGATTGACGCTTTAATGGATTCTCGGGGCTTGATCGACCATTGAGTTTGGTACAGGGCGGGCTTTTTAACCTGCCGTGGTTGTGTAACTGTGTCGACGGGTGCATTTGGGCCTGGGCTTGAACCCGTGCCATCAAACTTCTCTGAAGTGCTGCATTCTAGAAAAAAATAAATAAATACGGTGTGAAGAAACATACCGGTACATTTGACCGGAAAAGTTCGTGAAACGAATGAAGAATCATATACACCGCCTGTCTACGGAAGTTAAGGCCCCTAAACTTAACAAAATGCCCGGATCTTAACAGTCATCTCGCGTCAACTTTTCCGCCCACGCACTGTCTACTAAACTTAACAATATTCCCGGAACTTAACAAAATTCCTGGAATTTAACACCTTTTTTTGGCCAGCGCTTTGTTAAGATCCGTAGACAGGTGGTGTAGGCTATATGATATAGCCCTATAGGCGGTAGATGTAGCTAGATAAGGCCCTTATGTGACAAATACACAGGGTGCGCCGTTATGTTTCACGGCGTAGGGCTTAAGATATAAAGATATGTATTAGGGGAAAATATTTTTTCAAAAAAGTGAAACATAACAGCTTGGAAGGGAAAAAGTGAAAGATAACGGCACACCCCGTGTACTTTAAATACACTACTAATTAAAATATGATGTTGGTGCAAACCTGGTGCTGTTGATGAATAAGACCATTAATGGGACTTTGTTTAGCTTGTTCTCGAAGCGCATCTTGCATTTTGGTTTTGTCATCATCGTCGGACTCACATGGAGTGGAATTTGTTTTTGGTACAATGGGTTGCGTAATCAGCGGACTTGGCATACCCGGTAGCCCAAACAGCGGATTTCCATTCATTATTTGGGCAAGAGCAGCGGGATTTTCGCGAATTTGGGGTGGCAGATTTTTAAGAATTTGTCCGAGACCGTTGTTCATACCAAAGGGCTGGAATTGTGCTAAATTGTTTGCGTTAATTTAAGGTTTCTTGAAAATTTCTACTAAGGACGTTTCGAGTACCGGCAATTCGTCGTGAATCTTAGTTGCGTTAAAAAATCCGACCGGTAGAAATCATCTCGGAATAATTTGTGGCCAACCGGTGAAACATCACACAATTAAATATTTGCATACACCCCTGCGCCCATTATGTTTGTTACCCCCAAATAAACTAACATACCAAACCTACTAATGGGCTGTAATGGGCATATTAGCTGTTTTGTGTTTTTTTTTAATGATTTAGTTACTTGGCCGGAAGTACATATGGACTGTAGTACAGTGAATAGTTCGATTCCGGGACACTTTACGATTTTGTCTCTAAGATACTTTTATATCGCGAATTGGGATTGGAAATTGGACTACCCTCTGTACAAAAATTGTCTAGAAAAATACCTGGATTTATCGGTGGGGTTTTAACACGGGACTCGGTTGAGGAGAAATCACCGTAACTGGTTTCATCCTTGCCATCGGCCATAATTTCGGCCATTCGATCGTACCATTTCCAATCCCGCATTTCGCCGTGTCCGGCTTCAACCGCCGCGCGTCGTTGACGAAATTGTGCTTTTAAATTTTGCAATTTAGCTGTGACTTGATCTTTGCAATAGTTGCCAACAGTTCGTTTGTTCAATTGTTCTGTTATCTATTAATTAAATTAATTATATGCTTGTTACTTGTTAGAATATTTTTTCATCACATAAACAGACGTTTATCCAAACATATACATCCCGTGTGTCTGCGTTTCAATTGTCGCGATGACACCGTCGATTTAATATTGATTGGAAATTTTAAAGGACATTTAAAGCGCGCGCACACGGTATGTATGCATTTCGGATTGCTTTTCGGACAATTGTAAAATCTTGCGTAGGTTTTAAATTCAAAAAAAAAATTTGAAAATTTATTCTAGGGAGTTGCTAAAATTTCACTGTGAAGCCTTTCCGTTGAACATTTTAAAAGTTTTATTCAACGCCGCCAGATTAACTGCGCACTTTGCTTTCAATTGGAAAAAATTAATTATTCATAGTAAAACCGTGATGCCAAATAATTAAATAAAATAAATTTCGAAGAGAAAAAAAAAAGATTTATTTTTCAACTGATTGGTTTTGAAAGCAATTGTCTTATTTTCCTAATTAAATTTTTTTCTTTACCCTTTTTTGATTAAAAAATATATAAAATCATTTGTTTTGAGCCGTCCAAAATTTAATTCCTAAATACCATATTCGTTTTGTGACTTACCGATAAATGTGGTTGGTCCAATTTGAATTTGGCTTAAACCAAAAATGTGGTCAGTTTGAGAAATATAACGAAGGGTACATTTTAGAAAACTTTGGACAGAACTTAACAAAATACAAAAAAAAACAAATACAATTTACATAACATATTGACAATCCAAAACACAATAAAAAACTTGCCGTACAAAATCTTTGAAAAAAAAAACTATTAAAAGTACTAAATGTAGCACCGGCAACAAAAATATAAAAAATTAACTTCCAGAGAGTTATCCCACATACATGTAGTGCCCAATTTGTTTTTACGTCACAAATTTTCAAACAAATCCCTACAAAAAATTTCAAAAATTATTTTTGAACATATTGTACCTATTAATTTAAAATGGGTTTTAAAATGGGAAAACAAATTTTCAAATGATTTTTAATATTTATTTTTTGTATTTTTTTATATGCCGAAATTTGATAAAGATAACATAAAGTTAATTTAATTATATTTTTCGAGTTTTTGACTGTCATTGTATATGGGGACAATCTCCTAAAATTTAGGCCTTAAAATCGTTTATAATGGAAAAAAAAGTCAGAACAAATTCCCACGGGTTTATTTATCATTACCTGATGAAAAGCGCCCTTGCCAAGACGGCCCGAGTCCAAGGTTCTTTCTTCTTGAACGAGTTTGTAACAGTCGAGTAACATTTCAACGTGGGCATCCGGCATTCGGCTTCGACCACCTGATATCCCAAAAGCACTATTTCAGGCTTTTAAAAGGAAATTTGTGAAATTTGTGAAAACGCGCCAATTATGGCCATATCGGGTGCCTTGGTTAACAAATTCTATCAACCGAAATCTTTTTTGTTTTTTTTTCTTTTGACCCCCTTTTTCCTAGAAAAAACATTCAAACCGGAAATTATACCATTTATAAGAAAAAAAATGTTTTGGCAATAAAGAACCCGAACAAAAATCGCATTGTCAAAAATCCACCCAAGCGTTAATAATCTGATTAATATTGTTTGTTAAAAATTTTTGTTTCGAAAAAAAAAGAAAGAAACTAATATGTGAAAAAAAAAATCTTAATGGTTAATCTGTAAATAATATCATTGAAACAATACAATGGATTGTTTGGGATTAAAATGAAAATAATAATGTTGTGAATTTCGTATATTATTATTATTATTATTAGATTTTTTTAAAGCCGTATGTCTTAGCTGGTTAAGTTGATGGTTTATGCTCGAGTGTCCTTGTAACGACAGTCCCAGTTGCCCGCCCAATGCGGCCGGTAACGTTGCCATCCCATTCATCATCTGGCCAAATTTTTTATTGTTTGGCGAATAATTCCTGTGAAAATCGATTTTTAGCATTGAACTTTTTTTGGTCATAATTCTCACCTTCGAATGTTGACGGCTCTGTCTCTAGTTTTTTTTTTTTGGTATATTTTTCTGATTTTTTTTTCTAATATAACACGAAAAAATATATATGTGTTACTTGCTTTGTCGTGTTGGTGGTTAAAGTATTACAATGATTGTGTGTTTAATGTGTACGACGCATTAAACGCGTATATCGAAGGGTAGGTGGTTGGGACACCAAAATCGCGCATCTCGAGCGCCAATGGGTCTTGATCACGACCACCCCGAAAAAAAAGCGCTGACTCAATCACGATCTCTCAACTACACCGCACTATACTTGTATTATTACTTATATATATTTTATTTTAATGTGATATCAACAAATCGAGATCCTAACCAAAAAAAAAATTTTTTTTTGAAATTTGTTTCTTCTAACTTTCAAAAATACCTAAATTACAGTTCAAGAAAGAAAATATACCGCACTTGTTTTGAACAATTAGATTACCTAAATCTTAATCTACTTCCGCAAAAAATATTGAACTGATTATTTGAAATTTACATAACATTTGTATAAATTCAATCTGAAATTCCAAATGCAAGTTAAAAGTAAAATTAACTTTTTGAAAAGTTATTTGAAAAGTTTTCGACCATCTAATTTAAATTTGTTTTAAAATAAATATTTTAAATAACTAAAAATGTAACTTTGAAATTTATTTTTCAAAATTTTTAATTAATAAATGTATTTTAAATAATTAAAAATGTGATTTTGAAATTTATTTTTCAAAATTTTTAATTCTTAAATGTATTTTAAACTGATGGAAAATTGTTTTAATTTTGTTTTTGAGATTTATTTATCGCTTTAAAGATCTTTTCATTTCGATTAACCTAATTATAATTTAATTTAAATAATTATAATTTAATTTTCAATAAAAAATTCCGTTATCAATGTTTTTTCTATAAAATCAGGGGTCCTCCGTACTACCACACCGCCTCGTTTTTTGATGGATAAGGGGCTAAAAGAACGCACTCACATACACACACATACAAACACATCTTCAGTACGTTTTTTTTTCTGCTTCGTTTTTTTTTGTCTCTCTCCCGATGAGCTCTAGAGTGCGAGCACCACCAAGCGGAGGCAAGAAATTGCCAATCACATTCAACAATAATTGTAATTATTGGAATGTCATTTTTCGTCGCCTTGCGTTCTGACTCGTTTTATCGTCAGCGCTGACCAATCAAAACCAATGCAGAATGACTAGAACAAAAAAGACCGACGCCGTGAAATAGAATTTTTAAAATTTTTAAACCATTTTATGCACACTTTACCGGTCGAAGGGTGGAAAGTTTTGAATAATAATAGTACGAATTTGGATATTTTTAGTCAACATAATTTGTCGTTTTAACACGATGAATAGTTTGATAAACACGTTTACCATTCATAGTTCTCGTTTATTTTATTTCTTGGAAAATATTACAGTCCTGAACACGTTCGGGCCGTTTTTTTTTTTCGAAAAAAACGTCAATTTATTTTGTTAACCTTATTTTATAGGAGATTTACACATAAAGAATTAAACGTTATTTTACAGCCCCAGATTATGAGCCACAATGCTACTATCCTAAATTAACTGCTGCGCGCTAGTCTGTGCAAATTTGCACACATTCAGAAACAATTTCGAAATAATTCAAAACGATTAACTCGAATCGTAATTTGGGCCTACAAATATGTGGCAATTTTGAGCAGTTTGTGGATATAACTTATACGGTATAAGTTATACCGTATAAGGCCTCTTTTTGGGGATCAAAACGACCAAAATCAGTTTTTAGGTTGAAAATAGAACCAAATCAAGCTAACACTATCGAATACAAGCCAAGCTAAATTTCTTTGACTTAGCCAGCAAAAAGCCAAAGTACCGGACTGCTTGTATTATCATTTTTTGTTATCAAAAATTGAAATTAATATTTATTTGATTGTCAAAATTAATTTAGTTGAGTTTGAATTGTATGATACAGTAGTCGTTTTTTTCATTAATCTTCCAGGAAAACCAGAATAGAAAAACACAATTCAACCATGATCAAAAAAGTATAAATCAAAGAACAATAATGTTTAAAGGTTGAAATAATAATTCACACACGCAACAATTAGAATAAATGACAAATTTTCCTTTTCTTGATCACAATTGTCAATGAATATGTTTATCATGCAAGTTTATTAGGTCTATTTGTGGGACCAAAAGGGTCCATTTTTGTTGGTCCTCAAGCCTATCACTAGGCTATATGGAGCATCCGGTGTATATAACCACAGATTGCACCCGCAGAGCGGGCTGCGTACTAGGCAAGTTAAATGCGGACAAAGCGGGCCCATGTAGCGGGAAAAAGACTTATACATATTTTTATTTATTGACTTTTTTTTCCATTCAAAAAGCAAAATAAAATTAAAACCGTATATGAAAATACATGTACGCGAGAAAAAAAACAACTAACACGAATTCCACTCCGGAGTATAAATCAAAAACCAATAATTTTAAAAGGTTAAATTAATAAGTCAATTCTGCAAAGAATTATCTAAACAGAAAAATGAAAAAAAACCAACAAAATAATAAAATGAACTCGAACCACTAAACGAAATTAATTTTTTATTGTCTTTCTTTTTTGTTCACACTCGTGGATTGTATTTTGCACTTGCCTTTTAACCAAACATGACGCCTGACGGAGAGAAAAAAAGAAAGACATTTACATTTACTGAAATCAAAAACGTCAATTATTCAAATTAATTTAATCACTAAAACTAATACTGTTGCATCGATTACACATTTTCCTAATTGCAGTTGGTTCAAAATTGATTTTGATTTAGTTAATTGGAATTATGTATTTGTGAGCTCGACTTATATATTCACTTTTTCCCCCGCATAAAAGACTTTATTTGAATCAATTTCAGTCTTTTTGCTAATCACATTAACTCGTACAGTATGAGTCATACTTGTATTATGGATTCACAAAACTATCAGGAAAAAAATAACCCGTGAACTACACGGCGTGTAGCCAATTTCATGACAAAACAGTAAGTTTCGTAAATTTAAAACTTACCGTTACTAGTGCCATTCTAGATCGTACAAAGGATGATTTTGCTTACTTAACTCCCAGGGGTCATTAGTCCAAATTAGGACTAGTCGCTCTAAATGGACCGAAAATGATAGTAAACCAGGATTAATCAAAAATTGCTGAAAAACGGGTCTAGTTAAATTTTTTGAAAAAAGTATAAAACATACAACGGAACTGTTTTTTTTTTTTGCTCAACATGGTCACAGGGGCCTTTAGTCCAAATTTGGACAAATGGGCCTCTACGGATTAAATCATATTGCTAGTATGATGTCAATTTATAGATGTCAATTTATAGGCCTCTTGGGAGTCCACTAGGCTGTCCACTAAGCTGTCCACTACGCTGTCCACTACGCTGTCCACTAAGCTGTCGACTAGGCTGTCCACTAGGCTGTCCAGTCCAAGTTGGGACCCTTGAGAGTTAAGCCAAAAAATTGTAGTTTGGCTCAACCTGGCTCGGCTTATGTAAACATGAAATAGTTATTGGCTTATACCGTATGCTGGAGCTATAACTGATGTTTTTAAAAGAAGATTCATATCATTCAAACTCTATTTTTCCCTCACCGCGTCAGTCCACACGGTATACGTCAACTGTAAAACTCTGATGTCAAGCTTTTCGAGGTCAAGGTCACCAGCTACGTATCCGAGATATACTTGAATGTGCAAATACTAGCATATTTACAGTTATGTAAACCCCCTCTACTCATTAATCCGGGCAAACTATCATTTTTGATTATTTCCAAAACAAAATTGATTTCAACAGACTGATTTCAATTAATCACGGAGGAATTTGGACGTCTAAACTTCAGTATATTGTGGTAACCAATATAACATCCACATAATAAATACAATTGATTGACCAATTGATTTTTTTTTCAGTACTAGTATCTTTATTTTCTAATGTGTGAAAAATAAATATATAGTTCTGAAAACGGGGAAATCATCGCTAATAATCGTCAAACGTAGATTTAATAGCATTGGCAATTACAATAATAATACAGGAAGTGGGTACATTTTGGCTCAATAAAAATAATTTATTTTTAAGTCAGGATTTTATCGAAGTTTTTAGACATCCTTGGAGCAGAACGAAATTATAACCCACAAGGACTTACTATGTATGCTTATAGTTTATATAATCACTGGGGAAAAAACTCGGGAAAAATAACCATTACACAGTATGCGCCGTTAACCGGCCACTTTTGAGCCAAATTGTTTTAAAGATAACATTATTAAACGACCACGCAGTGAGCCGTTAACCGACCAAAACCCCGTTAACCGGCCAGTTTTTGAAAAATTTTAGTGGTCGGTTAACGGCGCATTCTGTGTATACATAAAGGGTATCAGCGATACCGTATCGCAATAAAAATAGCCATAAAATCATAAAAAACAGCCACCGCACATATAAATATATTGTTTTAGCCAAATAATTACAAAACAATAATTGAAAAACAAACTGTATGGTTACGGATTATTTTCAAAAAAACATTATAAAAATGTTTTAACATTATATTGAAACAAAATAGATTTAAAATAAGTAAACAAATATTTTGTAAAAACTTATTTAACCAAATAAAGTTTGAGCAGACTATTTTAATAGAATGATTTTGCAAAAATGTTTATACAAACTTTTAACAAAGTATTTTAACAACATAATAACAAACTATTTTAACATATTTTACACAATCAGAAAACCATCAAGTGGTTTTAATGGGTGACTCAGTTTTGGGTGGCTTTATTAACTGACCCCAGTTATGAGTGACCCTAATTATGAATGGCTTTTATGAGTGACCCTAGTAATGAGTGACCTCAGAATCATCGCGCGGTTCATGCTCACTTAAAAAGTGCTCGCGCGCGAGCGCGACAAATTTGGGGTTTGGTCACGCAGGCAACCTAATAGTAACTATGTTAAAGGCCAAAAAACTTGGACTCTCATAACAGCCAGTCATACTACTTCATTATTCACCAAAAACATGTTTCTTTTAATTGTCCATTGTATTATTTATTGCCCGAAAAAATATATCTCACTCTATATAAAGTGTTTCCTTCATCGCTCATGGGACTTATCGTTTAAATGAAACAATAAGTCCTTTATTAAATAAACAGTCAAAAATACTTCGGTTGTCGAAATAACGAATTTATTCTATAACAACACTTGACGATTGTTGAATTATGATCAATTTGGTTCTGCATAATAACTTGTATGTTTCAAAAGAAACAACTAGATAGAAAAAAAAAAGACGCTAATGAAAATATTTTTTAAAATTTACCCAAATATTAAAACAATAACGCACAAAAAGATTTTTGGTGACAGGTTCACCTTTGATCACTTAACCAAAAATTAAAGCGCTGAAAAGAATTTCGAATAAATTAGCCTATTGAATGTTGAATGGCCACTGAACTGTATTTGTCAGTTATTTTTTTGCTTGAATTCAAATGAGTATCGAGTACTTCCTGTTTTATAACTAGCCAAAAATTGTGGCTACTAATTGNAAAATTATATTATTAAGAAAATTATAAAAAAATTAAAAAATTATATTATTAAGAAAATTATAAAAAAATGTAATTTTTTTGGACATTTTATCTTATATTTCTCTGTTTGGCGGTTCATTCGCGCATTTTTGCGCTCAGAAATTTGAAGGATTCTAGAACGGCCCCGTAGGAGCCGCTATGTTTCCGCACATACAAATTTCCGATAAATAGCCTACGCATTGCGCCGTTATGTTCCCGACGGTGCCTTTATGTTTCCGGTTTTTGGAACAATTTGGTGGAAACATAACGGCGCAGGTGGTGTATATATATATATAAATATATATACAGGGGCCTCAAAGTAAAGGCCGCTTTTTAGATTTTCAAAAGTGCCAAATAATGGCCCTTACTTTGAAGTGGTCCTTACTTTGAGAAAACCCTTACCTCGAGAAAGGTAACTTGAAAAATAAGCTTTGAAAAAAATATGGCTCTTACTTTGAGGGGTGGCCCTTACTTGGAAGCCCTGTATATATATATATACCGTTTTGAACAGCTGAACGGGACCTGGTACTGGTGTGGGTAACGAGTTTGTCACCGAGCGTAACGGGACTTGTCCTATATTGACTTATGGGACTCGATATACGACGAGTCCCGTTCAGCTCGGTGACAAACTCATTACTCACATCAGTAATACGAGTTTTTATTGCGTTAATTGAACTAGAAACAGCTCAAAATTGGTTAAAATAGCATATGATGAAAAACGAAACATATAATTTCGCAAGATACAGGTACATCCGGTGTATACATTAGGCAAAATGGTTACAATGTAACCGTTATAAACTTGTAACAGTTACATCATGTAACTTACATGTACATTTCATTCATTCGTTTTATTTCAATTGTGCAGGAATTTGGGAGTTTCTAGATATGCTCAAGCTGCGTTTTCTTTCGCGGAAAATCAAATTGATTTTTTTTTTGATGAAAAAGAGAAGTTTGTTTAGATTATTTTTACTAATTTGAATAAAATACAAGACAAAGTTAAAAATGAGAAATAGCCGAGATCGAATGCCGCCCACCCGCAAAGACAAACGATTGCAGAATAAAATTGGTGTAATTAACCCCGAGACTCAACGTGCCACCGGAGATACAGGTGAAAGGGTCAAGATATGGGCGCCAAGACTGTACTGTAATAATTTTAACATCATTTTACAGAATAACTGCATAAACATCATGAAATATAGCCTATATTTCATATATTATATAGATGAAACTAAATTATTAGTTTATGATAAATTTGTATAAAACATACATGAGAACTTCTAAAGAGAACTTTTAAAATGTGAAAAATGCAAACAGAAATCCCTAAAAAACCTAAAAAAAACCTAAAACCTAAACTTTTTTTTTTAGGTTTTTTAGGTTTTTTTTTTAGGTTTTTTAGGGCTTTCCGTTTGTATTTTTCACATTTTAAAAACAAATATGCGACCGTTCCGACGGCATTTGTCCATTAAATTTTGGTCATTCGGGAAAACGTTTTCGTCTAAAAACTGCGGTGCTTTACATTTTGAGCCTTGCCAAGACGGTCAAGCGAACCAACATATTCTTTCTTATCCTGGATCAAGTGATGGCGTTCCCGGACTGAAATCATCAATTTCTACAGATCCAAAATTACAAGATGCCATGTCAGCATTGCGGAATTTGCTTTCGACGGATTCTCTGATTGAAGCGAAACCTGAAAATCGTCGGATACCTAAGGTGGGTTTTTTAGATACACAAATTTGTACATGTATTTTATAATCTATTTTATGATGAATTTTATAAATTATTACATTATGTATTTTCAATCATAGTGTCGCTAAATACACTGCACTGAAAATTGACTGGGTTTACACCAACACATTGCTAGGAGTTAAAATGTATCTACTGGGAGTCCGTAACTATTTTTTAATTTCCCAAAATTAGGGACCCAAACTGGTTCAAAATTGCGAGGCGTTTTGTATATCTAAAAAACCACCTAAGCGACTGGACGATTACGTACCGAAACCAAGACCAACGAAAAAGTCAATTGCATCACTAGAACATGTTAGAGCCACATCACTGCCCAAGCGGCAGTCACCAATACCCGTCATAATGGATCCAAGAGGGGATGTAAATCACAACAAAACGCTGATTTTGGCCTAGACTATAATTAATTTTTTTTATAATACAGTATCAAAGTAATATTTGGTCTTCTTACATGGTTTTTACATGTAATTAGCGTTGGAAATTGTGCGAGAGCGGAATACTGTCTTTTTTATTAGAAACGTATCGGCGTTTCACTTCTTTTCACACCTTTATCGACCTCGATTTTTGTATATACCACAATGATAAAAAAAAAGTCATTCTCGATACGCTTCGCAAAAAACAGACAGTATGACCCTGTTGTCCTCTGTTGTTGGAGGTCGGTACAGTCCCTGATGCCTTGAGTGCCGCTTTTTTGGGATTTGTGTATTTTTGATGCCTTGAGGGACTGTATTTGATTAGATGCCTGTAGATGTAGCGTAAAACAACGTGAAGCTCAAAATTGCTCAAATTGCTCAAAATAATTCCTTGAACCTCTTTAACTCACAGGGGGAAGTCCGTGTAAATAGACACGCAACTGGTTTTTTTCGTCAATTTAAGGCATATGGAGGCTCCGTAGGGCAAAACGGGTATTGGTGCCCCCCTCAACTTTTCGAGAAAATTCGATTGGCGGTGTTTTTTTGCGTAGGTTGGAGATTTCAAACAGCTCTCTAGGGGGCCCTAGTGGCCCAAATCAATTTCTGAATCGTCAGATCGACGTAGTTTGAGGAGCTCTACAACTTGGCTCTACTAGTTTTACCAGAATTATTGCGAATTATTGTGAATTTTTTAAGTGCGTGTTTATTTACACACATTTCCCCCTACGGCCCGTAGGCTACGGGTTCCCAAAAACTCCTTCCCCCTCAGAGTTAATATCCCACACATCAGTCAAAAAAATGAAAGACTTCCGATTGTTTCACCAGAAATTATTCGTGAACCCTCTAATATTGAATCGTCAATAAGAGGACCTGGTTTACGGGACAATTCAATGCCAAAAATGAAAATTCATAAAAAGTCACATCTTGAAGAGTTCGATCACAAACTAAGAATAAGGGTTGAAAATCAAACAAAAAAAAATGATAATGTACACTAAATGTACCCTTAAAAAGTCCAACGCTGACTCTCATG
Source organism: Oikopleura albicans (assembly GCA_004367875.1). Lineage (NCBI taxonomy): Eukaryota > Metazoa > Chordata > Appendicularia > Copelata > Oikopleuridae > Oikopleura > Oikopleura albicans. The sequence goes on from SCLG01000233.1 coordinate 155,195, forward strand.
AATTTTCGGCGTTTTTCCATTCATATTTTCGTAGTCCACGTGATGCTATCCCCGCGTACAAAGAAAAAATGTTTTTCTTTTATTGATGTTATCAAACGCAATGATAACAAATACCTTTATTACTTGACGCATATGGTTGATCGAGCGATCGACGCGTAAACAAACTGACGATAAAAATGATTGCATCAACGAACAAACGTCGTTCATGCAATTGACCGATTTTCACACAAATAAAACTGACGAAACGAACACTGAGCAAAAACCTTTTATGCACCAATAACCATAAATCCTGGTTATCACAATTCTGTAACGCGTAAATATTTACGCACTATTAATCAAAACGCCAAGGAGTTATCGACGCCAAAGAGCGATAAACGCTAGTGAGCGACCAACTCTAACGAGCGCTCCAATCTCTCGCGCCAAGTCGAGAGTCGCCACTTTCAGTATAAAAGTCAACTGAAACTACACATAATTATCACTTATTTCTACAATTGTCTCTGAAATAAAATATTGGAACAAAAAAGATTTGCTTTTTCGTATCATTGGTGACCACGGAAAAACGAAAAGAGACTAAAGTAAGAGATCAAATAACGAAGATATATANAAAACTTGATTGAGCTTGATTGAGCTTTTTGAAACATTTTTTTTTGGAGAATTTTCAAAAGTCAGTTTGGAAAGCCTAGTTTATAGTCCTGCAAACAGTGTGATAAAATTAAATTTGGAAAATGTTGACCAAAAAGACGACGATAGGGCAAGAATAAGGGTTCGAAAAAAAGAGTTTACTCTTGAAGGCTTCCCAGGGTTAAACTTTGTGGCCTCGATCAATTTTAAGCTTGAATTTAACACCTTCTATGGATCAAAAAGTTTCATTATGGCAATTTTAAGGTTTTAACTCTGAGGCCTAAAAATAAGCAAAAACTAACATTTTTTGAAAAAAACCTGAATTTTTAGAAATCGAGGTCAAAGACTTGGGTCTTGCTAAAAATTTACTAGGTTAATTCCTTCCATAAAATACGGTTGCCCATTCATTTATATAATCTGAAAAACCCTACAACCATAGGAACCAATTTCGAACCCTCATTGAAGTCCGATAATTGTACCTATAAATGAACCCGTCGTTCGAAAACTGTCAAATATCAAAAGTCATCAGTTGAGTGGTACCACAGAAACTAAAAACGAACTCGAGTTGCAATGCAATTATGATATTTCTCGAGAACCGTCGCGTATTAGTTTTACCCCGACAAATAGTGTTATAGAGTTAAATTTGGAAACTATCGATCGCAATTATATTACACATGAGCCGTCAAGTATTTATGCAAGTTGGCTGTCAAAATTTTTTTTTTTAAATCCAAGTTTGCACCTTGAAACTCTCACTTTGAAACTCCAAAAAAAAAAATCAAGGCTGCGACAATTGAAAACGTAAGATTAATCAATAAAAAATCGGAAACAAATGAAACCTTATCTCAATATTGGATTTTCTTTACGAAATTACGTACCTTTTAGGATCAGGGGTCGGCAAAATCTGTTGTCATGTCTGGCCAAGCCATTCTTGCCGAGCCCTGGGTAAGATCTCAATATTTTCTACAAAACGTTCAGAACTTTAGTTTTTTGGTCGAAAATTTCGACTCGAAATGTAAATGTAGCGTTTTGGGCTATTTTGGGCATTTTCGGTAAAGCGATGATCCTCTTGGAATCCTCTTTAACTCCAGTTTGTACAGCCTAAATTTGAGTCCCGCCAACAGTACAATACAACTTAATTTGGAAAATATGGACCAAACAGACTACCGAAAATCAATGTCTCCAACAATGATGTCCCCACCAGCCATTATGGTTCGCGAACCATCAAATATTAAACAGCATTTCAGGCTGGGGAAGTTTAGCTGTAAAGGGACGCGTCGGGCGTTTCGCAAAATTTTTTTTTATAATTAAAGTCTAATTATGAAGTTTGAAGATAAACATTTTTTACTGTTTGTNTCAGCAAAATCCGTTGTCATGTCTGACCAAGCCATTCTTGCCGAGCCCTGGGTAAGATCTCAAAATTTTCTAGAAAAAGTTTAAAACTTTAGTTTTTTGGGTCGAAAATTTCGACTCGAAATATAAATGAACCGTTTTGGGCTATTTTTGGGTATTTTCCGTAAAGCGATGTTCCTCTTGTAATTTTATTTAACTCCAGTTTGTACAGCCTAAATTTGAGTCCCGCCAACAGTACAATACAACTAAATTTGGAAAATATGGACCAAACAGACTACCGAAAATCAATGTCTCCAACAATGATGTCCCCACCAGCCATTATGGTTCGCGAACCATCAAATATTAAACAGCATTTCAGGCTGGGGAAGTTTAGATGTAAAGGGACGCGTCGGGCGTTTGCGCAAAATTTTCATTTATAATCAAAGTCTAATTATGAAGTTTGAAAATAAACATTTTTTACTATTTGTGAAAAATAAGTGGTCATGCATCTTTTTTCCTCGCCGCTTCGCGGCACTGTTTTGTCGGTATACATTTTGTTTTCTAAAAATAAAACCCGCCAAGTAATATTTTAGTTCCAAATGTATTAAATATATTTTATATTAAATTATTAATATTTATTTTTTATATTGGTTATAATTATTGTATCAAAATTATATTTCATCCTTCCGCCCACATCTTGACAAACATCCCATATCTAGACATATTGTGGCCCGATGAGTCATGCGAAAGTGTCAAGTTATGAGCGCAAGGATTGTAATTCATTTGTAGCGCATGTATACAGAGAACAAACTTTGAAGTTTTCTATTTTGAAATTGAAAAACCACCCTTCATTAAGAGACGAAGAGAAGCCTATTGGAACATTTATCGTTCCGCCGGATATAATCGTACGTGAGCCCTCAGATGTTAATACTACTCCAGTTAAAGAGGTTGAAAAAACATCATCAAGATTGAGGAGGTGAGTACATTTAATATTGTTTCCAACTAAATCCACTAGGCGTCCCAGCCCACACACTTTAAAATCACATCAATAATTGTCAATGACTTGGGACGCCGCGCGTATTTAGTCCAAAAGGATGTTAACCCTAGACCGCGCAGTCGTCACACTTAGGTGATGGCCCATTTTTCAACATGAAATATCTAGTGAAAAATATAATGTATAACAATATACAGTCTCCAATCCCACAACGGCCGGCAATCCCACAACGGCCGTGTTGTTTAGGAATGGAGAGCGGCCGTTGTGGGATTGGGGACTGTAATGTATAACAGTATGATTTATTATAATTTTTAAGGCTTAATAAGAGCTATGTCAACCACCAGGCGAAATTTGGATATCTAAAAAATTATTGTTCAAGAGTTATTAATCATTGAAAAACCACACTGCGCGGTCTAGGGTTAAATAACCAATGAGGTAGCTGTTAATTTTCGAGTTCAATTACATCAATTGCGCCCTTATTTTTCCAGGTAAATTGAAAAAACGGCGCACTTCGTAGGTTCGTAGTACGTTCTTTCTAAAATACATAACCAAACCATTTGGATTGTTCAGGGCCAGAGATGACAAACAAGACAAAAATCCAACGAAAAAACCCGCTGTCGAAAAGTCCAGGAAAATAATTGTGAATCTACCGTCTAATGTTGAATTAGTTACAAGCAATGATCTACCGTTGGAAAATAAGCTCACAGATATAAACGTGCCGAGGATAAATTTATCCCATCCAAAAAAAGATGAAGGTGGTTTTTGAACAAAAGTGTATTCAAATATAAAACTAAACACGGTTTTTTGAACCTTCGGAGATGTACGGTTTGTGAAGTAGAACCACATATTTTACATGAAAATAAAATTTTGACTATTTCAGAGTTCACTGGATACATTTTTGAACCCTGGAAAAAGTTGAAAAAAATTACAGTTTAAAAACCATTAAAGCAATTTCTTTTCTTCAAAATATGATTGCAGGGGATGTTGACCAGCCAATAAAATACACAACTCCACCGAAAAAATACGATCAAAAACAGGAATTGACGGGTTCAAAACGGAATTCTGCACCACCGGTCATTCGGGTGGAGTCTGAAGATGACAATACAAGTCATGATACAAGTATCGTTGTAACCGGACCAAGAAACGAACCATTTTCACTTAATCTGCCAAATTTGGTAAAGAGTCCATCGAGGTTAGATACTCAGCTTTCGTTTTTGTAAAGTCGACATACATTATTGCCTATTTTATAAATGGGGAGTTCTTCTGTAGATTCGATTTTTGATATGCTTGAAATACTTAAAACTATTATTTCAAATGGTTAGGTGGTGTATACACAGTTTGAGTCGTAGATCACAAATTCGAAGAAAAAAAATCTCAGAAGGAAGACACGTTTTGGTGTTTGCGAAAATATTTTACTCGGAAAAGCCTTTTACGGTAAAAATCCTCTTTAACGCCAAAACGTGCCTCCCTTCACAAATGTTTGACTTCAAATCCCTATTTTACAAGTTGCCTACCACTACATGCTATAGTCTATACTATAGAATATAGCCTATAGAATATAGCTCTTTAGTGTTAAGAATTTTGTGTTAAGAATTGAACAGCAGGTTCATCGAGGCCGCCGTAACGCACGAGGTTCATTGAATATTTCTGATGCAAATGAGGTCAACATGACCACCAAACGAAAACGTTCATCGTCAATGGGAACCCAAAGTGGTGGTTATTATGGAAAGTGTAAGGTGGTTGTTCCTAGAAAAACGCTATTTCCAGATACTCCCTAGGCACCTATTCGCCTTTAACTGGACAATCTTTTTGGAGAAATGGCCGAATAAGTGCACATTTCTATATTATAAACATAAGCGTAGACAGGACAGCGTATGAACTGGCCGCTTACTACTCCTTTTTGTGTAAAAAAAACGTATGTGGCGTTTATGACGACCATTAGCGCTCGTGAAAGAATCGGGGAAATTGTAATTTAGGTAGATCCTCACTTTCCACAGGTAAAAAGCGGACAGTTCGTAACGCGCGATGTAGACCAGAGACCGTGGTTCATCAAACCGGGTGGTACTAAAAATAAACCAGTAAGAAAAATATCATATCACATGCCAAACAGATACAGCTAGTACCGTGTGCGTTTGCCGACCGCGATGGCGATGACGTCCAAACCGTTTTGAGAGATATTTTACAAGAGGATCTCAAACTTTGCCCTCCTGGAATAACGGATCCAGAATGCTATCATGTCGACTCCCTATTTTGTGTCATGGGCACCGGAAAAGAATTGAATCTTACTACTTTACAAAAGGAAGATATAAGAAATACAATATATGAATTCGGAGCGCAGGTGAGTAGAAATAGCAAAATTGAAAGAAAATTATTACGACCAAATGAAAATTGTATTTTATTTTTTGCAAAAACGCTTTGGTAATGGTCCCGTTACACCTTAATTGGCTCGCGCTGCTAATTTTGATTGGCCGCGTTACCATAGCAACGCGAAAAACAAATAACAATTTCTTCGTCTTTTTTATTACGAGGACAATTGGGTTAGACACGCCGCGAATTACTAATATTGTAAACTTATATTTCAATTTCCGATTTATGCTTCCAAACGGAGAACTGAAAACGTCGGACATTTCAGGGTAATCCTTTGTGAGCATATTAATTTTTAGAGCGGTGGAGTTATTTTGACAGATGAGTTTGAAAATGGGTTATCACGCGAACTTATAATGGCCAAGAGCGAGTTTTCGTTAATTTATGAGCAAAACGTCAAGATGATAAATATCACATTCAAGGTTGAGGAGCGTGACACCCGAACGCAATTTCTGAAAGCTATTCAAAAAACGGAAACGCCCGGGGACTATGATTGGAACATATGCCCGCTTAGGACGAAAACTGGGGCGTCGTTCACTTTGGCCCAAATGTGGGGCCACTGCTAGGCTGTCCTAACTGCTTTTCGAAAGTCGTCATGAAACCGGTATTTTTGTTGATTTTTAAACCAAAAATGGTATTTACCGGGTGAAATTGCTTATATTTGAAAACNTGTTTTTTACAGGACCAACTGAAATTTAGTTTGGACAGCCTAACCACTGCATTCGCAACATTGCCACATTATCAATTGATGATGAAGTTTTGGAGCTACCTGGCATGTACAGTCGGGAAATCGATATATTACCGACGTGTATTTTTATTAATAAAGGCGATATGGATACGCTGGGAGTTCTGTTTGCTCTAAGCCAAAATACAATACCACTCGTACGCCCGACCGTTATTGTGATAGCTGGATCAGGTTTGTTTTCTTAACCTCTAACCACATGCGTAGTAAAGTCCCCTCAACACTGAGTGTGGAATATTGGCAATATTATGTGCCATACAACTATTTTGTTTGTACACCCGCTGCGCTATTAAAAAAAACGCTTAGAATAAAATTAAATGTAGCGGATTTTTTTGCATAAATTCACGAAAAAAAACTAAATTACCGAAACAAAATCATAATATGGAAAACAATGAAGGGCATGTTTGTTTTCTAATTTTTTTTAACTCACAGGGGGAAGTCCGTGTAAATATACATGCAACTGGTTTTTTTAGTCGATTTAACTCCCAAGGGTACCAAGTGGCATATAATCCTTAGGGGTAAATTGGTTCAAATTTGAACCAAACGCCCTGACGGCTATGCTAAGCTTCATGTCCAAGAGAACGATGCGGTTTCTAGGGTAATTGACCACGACGAATTCGATGGGAACCATAGAAAAGTTATCAGACGTCTCCAAAAGACTATAGGAAGATTTATAAAAAAACCCTGTAAATAGGGCAACTTTTCAAGCAGCAAATTTCGACATACGACAAAAGAGTATAAAAAATCGCTGGAACAAGTGTCGACTCATTTCTTGAGAGCTTTTTTTTGACCGTTTTTTTTTTTGTGAGTTCCCT
>SCLG01000233.1:185439-195649 GCA_004367875.1 Oikopleura albicans
TCCTTATAATCGTAAGCGAGTGTAACAATTCCTTAATAACTTAAAAATGCTTATAACATCGATTAAGGCTGAATTTGGGCCGCAATTGGCGAAATAAAAAAAAGAGGCGGCCTTGGAAGAGGTAGACGTATTTTTCAATACGCGAACATTTAATTTGGTTTGGTTCACCTCTAACCAATCACGTCAATGTAAAATTAGATGACCTCTTCCATGGCCGCCTCTTTTTTTTATTTCGCTAATTGCGGCCCAAATTCAGCCTTAATCGATTTTACATAACATTATATCGAATAGCAAAAAATGAACCATATTTTTCAGATATTCACGGTGGATATTTCCTTTTTACTGTCTGAATCAATTCGACGAATTCATCATGGAGAATCCATGAGCTACATGTTCAAAGACGTCGCCACCGATGATTAAACAATTCTAGAAATTACTCGTCGTTGCGATAATGAAAATCTGATGCCACTTGTAATATTATTTTTTGTGTTTAATTGCTATAGCATATGCAAATTATGTGTTATAACTTACAAACTCTTCAATAATTTTAAAAATTACTGTATTACGCCATTAGGGGCACTTTTGATTCTAGAAAATAGCCAATGGGGTTATCGTCGGTAAATTTTCTAGATTTTTGAAAAGCGGCCTAAATGAGGGTAATGACTGTCAGATTTATTATTATTATATATTTAATAGTTTGGGACTTTACTATTTTTCGCCGAAAACGTATTTCGGAGAAATTCGGTGAAAATTTTTTCCCGCAAGATGTCCGCAGTGTGCAAATTGTTCCACTATGACGGTTTTTTATTTTTTGCTATTGCAATTTGCAACCCATGAATAAAAACCCGTCTATGGTATTTTTGTGTCGCATTAAAAAGGGGTCAATGGAAATTAAAACAATCAAAAAGTGAAATAAAGTATTAATTTATTTTAATAAGGGACTGTAATAACAAAGTTGTTGAAATATTCCGTATACTGTAAAACTGAAAATGGTTTATTACTCGGAATTATATACTTGTTAACACTGGACACAGTAAGTCGTTATTCAAATGGCCCCAACGAGCATTTTAGTAAATAAATATTATTAAGACACCAATGCATCAAAACCCCATTTGTTTGAATCTATGTATTTGAAATCAAATTTGATTGCATTTTGAAAGTTTTCTAAAAATATCGGATTGGTCAAACAACCTTTTTGTGGAAACGTACCGTGGTAGTTGAGCATGCAAAAATTGCAGTAAACTGAAATAGAGTCCGACCTCTGTTCACTCCCATTAAAGCCGTTTATCGAGAACCGAAACCGGTCGTAATAGAGGTAAGGACTAGTGGGTATGATCGCATGAACTAGGACCGCATTCCTTCCATCTCTTGGGCGTCATTGGCTAATATTGGTAATTAAAATAAAATTATCATCAATGTTTTGTTTTAGTAGACTTAAAAATCCTTGGCTACAGGTGCTAAAAATCGTCTATTTATTCTAGTACAAGCTGCTAGAGATAGGTATTTGCCGTTTCAAGGTTTTTATGCCTTGACCTAATAGCCTAATCCTGCGTGACTGAATATTAAAATATTAACATAACTACTTATACAGTGTAGAAAAGAAAAATGTACAGGCCTTTGCTAAGGCCTATCAATGATAGGCTATCATCGAACAAATAGATCACAAAAAACACTGGACTTTCTTTTCCACACTGTAATTGGTTAACGAGGTTTGGGTTTCAATTTATTGAGTCAAGAGTAGAAAAGTAGAGAATAAAATGAAGTTGAGTTCTGCAATTTGTAATTTTAATGGCGTAGTTTTAATTGAAGCACAAATTACTTCTAATATGAATAAAGGCATATTTAAATCAAACCGAATTTTGTCCAGAAAATGGAGTCTGGGTATAAAGTCATACCCAAAAAACCGTCTTGACCTTATAACGGACCTTATAAAAGACCTGTTCTGACTTTATAACCAGACCAATTTTGACTAATTCCCATACCCTGACATACCCCAGTTTATATTGTAAGCGTAACACCTTAATTGTCTCACGCTGCCAATTTTGATTCGCCGCGTTACCATAACAACGCGAAAAAACAAATACGAATATCTTCCTATTTGTGTTACGCTTCCAACCTAATATAATATATAATCAACTTTGAGCTTTATACCAATCAAAAATCTGCCATTTTAAAATATGTAACATAAAAATTTTCATATACAGAGTAAAGTGGGAAGATAACGGTAATTGTGCAAAATTGTTTATTTTTGCATGTTTTGTTTGTGCAAAGAGTTTACGTTTTTGGTTTGAAGTAACAGCGTTGAATTCGAGCAGGGTAGCTTCATAAGTGCACAGGTCACTTTTTGGGTTACCACTCACTCGTTGAATTACTATTAGTCTTAGGTTAAACCTAAGAAAAGTGACCAATGAATATTAGTCACTTTCAACGGAGACGATTTCCGGCTCGTCGTTTTCGAAATCAGAGGTTGGTTCGATTTTCACCTGAGATTCAAAAGGGTCAGGGTCGTCGTCTATGTCGAATATGTCTCTTTCGTAAACTTTGGTGCTTGTGTCGAGGAATTTGTACGTATACCGAGAGCCTTCACATTTTTGCATCATTCCATTCACATAATAGTACCTAGTTGGGATGAATTTACGTACACTCCATATATGTCTTAGAGCGTATATATAAGTTATAGGACCTTTTTAGAACATTTTTGCAGTTAACTCCCAGGGTGAAGTGCGTGTATATAGACACGTAACTTGTTTTTTCGTCGATTTAAGGCATACGGGGCCCCGTAGGGCTAAACGGGTATTGCTGACCCCCCTGAACTTTTCAATTGACGGTGTTTTTTGCGTAGGTTGGAGATTACAAACAGCTCTATAGGGGGCCCTGGTGGCCCAAATTGATTTCTGAATAGTCAGACCGACGTAGTTTGACGAGCTCTACAGCTTGGCTTTACCATTTTTATTGAATTATTGCGAGTTATTAATATTTTTTAAGTGCGTGTTTATTTACACACATTTTCCCCCTACGGGTTCCCAAAAACTCCTTCCCCTTGAGAGTTAAGGGCAAAATAGGCCACATCCACGCGTCATCATGACTTGTCGGGCAAAAATCATAAAATATCACTTTCTGCAAAGAAAACTTTGTTGGAAAATTTGCGCATAATACACACGATTTCTTCCAATACGGGCGCTTTTTTTGTAAAAAAATGTCCCCAAAACAGTCGAAAATGGACACTTAATGACAATTTTCTTGATACGGACGCTATTTTCGAGAATCAAAAACGTCTGTATTGGAAGTAAGGACTATACATAAGTGTTGAAATCATTATTTTCCAGATATTTCGTCAAAATTCTGACATTTTCAATGGTATTTGTTTACGACTGTAAAAAGTACCATTGAAAATGTCAAATTTAGACGAAATATTTGGAAAATAAAGATTTAAAATATCGTCTACTTATGATTAACAAGTCTCGATCATGGAAAATATAAGTGTTAAAATAAACATAAAATACCTTATAGCCCGACTCAATTTATCGTAATCCATTTTCGGACGATTCTTTAAGTAACCCCATCTAAAAGAGTGTAATAGTGAGCAGAATATAAATTTGAATAGACGACTTTTTATTTTCACTATTCCATTCATGGTGGAGCCTACTCCTCCTAGACGATTCAAGATATAAATTNATAAGTTATAGGACCTTTTTAGAACATTTTTGCAGTTAACTCCCAGGGGAAGTGCGCGTATATAGACACGCAACTTGTTTTTTCGTCGATTTAAGGCATATGGAGGCCCCATAGGGCAAAACGGGTATTGCTGACCCCCTCAACTTTTCGAGAAAATTCAATTGGCGGTGTTTTTTGCGTAGGTTGGAGATTTTAAAGTTTGAAATTCAAACAGCTCTCTAGGGGGCCCTGGTGGCCCAAATTGATTTCTGAATAGTCAGACCGACGTAGTTTGACGAACTCTACAACTTGGCTTTACCAGTTTTATTATTATTGCGAATTATTGTGAATTTTTTAAGTGCGTGTTTATTTACACACATTTTCACCCTACGGGTTCCCAAAAACTCCTCCCCCTGAGAGTTAAGGGCAACATAGGCCACGTCCACGCGTCATCATGACTTGTCGGGCCAAAATCATAAAATATAACTTTCTGCAAAGAAAACTTTGTTGGCAAATTTGCGCATAATACACACGATTTCTTCCAATACGGACGTTTTTGTGAAAAAATGTCCACAAAACAGTCGAAAATGGACAATTTTTTGATACGGACGCTATTTTCGAGAATCAAAAACGTCCGTATTGGAATTAAGGACTGTAATATACATAAGTGTTGAAATCTTTATTTTCCAGATATTTCGTCAAATTCTGACATTTTAATGGTATTTAAATGGTATTTGTTTACGACTGTAAAAAAATACCATTGAAAATGTCAGAATTTTGACGAAATATCTGGAAAATAGAGATTTAAAATATCGTCTACTTACAGGGTGAGGTAATATAGATGCTAAGTCGTTTTTGGTTCGCAAGTGCGCTGAGCGAATATAAGTCACCAATAAACGGCTTAGCATCTATATTACCTCACCCTGTATGATTAAAAAGTCTCGATCATGGAAAATATAAATATACATAAAATACCTTATAGCCCGACTCAATTTATCGTAATCCATTTTCGGACGATTCTTTAAGTAACCCCATCTAAAAGTGTTTAATAGTGAGCATAATATAAATTTGAATACGAGATTTTTTTGGAGATCCGTTTGCTGGAGCTCAGACTATCGCAGTGATGCCATAATAATATAAAGATTGCTCAAATCCGGACAGTCTAAGCTTCAGCACACGGGAAGGACAGACGAGTTTCATTTTACTTACAATTTGGCGACCTCTTCCGGTTGTGCAATGGTAAATGTGCCTTCTTTTTTCGATCTCCAATATGCTAAATGTGCTAATCGGTCCTTGTCGAGCAAATTGCGCAAAAATTGCCAAAGTTGCACTTTTTTGTCCGCGGCTAGTGGTCGATTTGACGAAAATACAACCCAATTTCTACTCGGGCTTTCAATTCCATTTATTGGCATTTGGCCAGATTTTCGATTCGTTCTACCCAAGGATTTTTTTCGAGGCGTATATCTTGACTTTGCGTTTCTTTGAATTTTTGTTCTCTCCGGTGAAATACAATCGTCGCCGTTTTGTTGAGTTGGCTAAATAGGCAGGTATAATTAGAACCTATAATTTAACTGATACAGTTAACTGTAGGAGTTCGGTGATTTGGCGACATCAATTGGTTTAAATATTGTTTAATATTTGTGTCGTTATAAGGTCAAGTCAAGTTAGTGCTGTGTTTTTACGGTTTTTTGGATGAAGACCTCCCCCCTCGCTGGTAGATTTTTTCTATAAAATCATGTCTTTTTGAACTTTTTCTTATTGTGGAAAAACAAAATTCAGGTTGTTATAAAGTCAAGTCAGTTTTTTCAAAGTGCATTAAGGTCAAGTCAGTTTTTTGACCTTCACTTTATAACCACTCCCCTGTATCATTTTTGACTTTTTTTAGGTGAAGTCCAGAAAAGTTTTTGGTATTTTTTACGGTAATAGCTGTGTTCTGAACAAAAATATCCATGATTATAGGGTCTTATACAATCACTACTCTTATTAGGGTTGTTTTTAATTCTCGAAAATAGGGGCTATAAGTGCGTCGAAGTACTCGAAAAGGGTCTTTTTTAGAGGTTTTGGAAAAAAAGCGGCCCTAATGAGAGTAAGGGCTGCAGTCAAATTTTTCGGTTGGCAGTTTAAATGGCCTTAAAACATTCCTACAGTCTAAAAGCGATAAAACACTAGTCTATAGACTAACCAACGGACGAGAGTCAGTCGTTTGATGATTACTGGGAGATCGTGATCTTTTTGGACGTCTTGTTTGATTTGGTTTTTGTGAAATTTCTATTCTTTCCTCAATTTTCTTAAGATTTTCTTCCCACTTCTCCATTCGCTGTGGGAAATTAATTAAGCTCATGGATTTGTATTTTGGCAATTCCCGAAGGATCTCAATCGCAGCGCCAATTTCCGCAAAAAAGGGGCCAAGTGCTTCCTTCATATCTGTAACTAGTGATTTGAGATCGTCAAATAAAAGCGTTTCTTCTGAGATATCACAATCGGTGTCATTCATTCTGTGATATATTACGCTATTAGGAGTTCATATTTTTATTACCAAGGAAGTTAGTGCAGCTCAAGAGCCCAATGACTCATAGACTATGAGTCATAATTGCCGAGCGCAAAAAATGAATGAGGATTGGATGAAACATAATGGCGTAGGGGGTTATAGAAAAACATAATGTCATACGGAGGCTTCAACTTCAAACCGAGGCTAACCTACGTAAATAAAAAAAAATAAATGATGACTGGCTGTTTTGGTATTTCGGATCAATTTTTGAAAAAAACAATTTACAATTTGCTTACAGTAAGCGATTCGCCTCCAGTCATCATTTTTTATCTACGTAGGTTAGCCTCGCTTTGAAGNGCCCAGTGCTTCCTTCATATCTGTAACTAGTGATTTGAGATCGTCAAATAAAAGCGTTTCTTCTGAGATATCACAATCGGTGTCATTCATTTTGTGATATATTACGCTGATAGGAGTTCATATTTTTATTACTAAGGAAGTTAGTGCCGCTCAAGAGCTATGAGTCATAAGTGCCGAGCGCAAAAAATGAATGAGGATTGGATGAAACATAATGGCGTAGGGGGTTATAGAAAAACATAATGTCATACGGAGGCTTCAACTTCAAAGCGAGGCTAACCTACGTAAATAAAAAAAAAATAAATGATGACTGGCTGTTTTGGTATTTCGGATCAATTTTTGAAAAAAACAATTTACAATTTGCTTAAGCAGTAAACAGTAAGCGATTCGCCTCCAGTCATCATTTTTTTATCTACGTAGGTTAGCCTCGCTTTGAAGCTGAAGCCTATGTGTCTGACTCATAGGCTATGACATTTTGTTTTTTATACACCCCCTACGCCATTATGTTTCACCCCGTTATCATTCATTTTTTTGAGCTTCAGACCTGATAACCCCTGTAATCGTTTTTAAGGCGACCTAAAACATGAGAAAGCAACTCCATAATGGAGCTCCATGCGCCCACAACGCAGCCGATTTTGGTCAAGTAAAATTGTCTTTTTTTGAACTCCTGTCCTTCAAAGTCGAACTATTTCTCTATTTAGTAATTTTCTGCAATAATTAATCTCGGGATTTTTTCATTAAACGTCTCAACAACACCTGCCCGTTCTATCTTTTGCTACGTATCAATTTTTTTTGTAATTTGAGGTCTAAATGCTTTCCTGTTGAAAAATGATTAATGAAATCGGAGTGCGTATCAAATTTCTTTTGTTCTTGTTTTTTCTCAACTGGCCAATCAGGGAGCTTATTTTCAAGTCGACGGTGATCAGTCCCTGATGACGCTTCGTCAAAACACATCCTGCAGGATCCTGTATACCGGTTTAGAGAAACTAAAAATCGATTTCGTTTTCATACACACCTTACGCCAATATCTTTCATCTCTGTTATCTTTCAATTGTTTGAATTCGCCCGTTATCATTCAAGGTTTTTGGCAATTTTTTCCTGTACAGTCAGGGATCTATCGATAGGTAAAATTCCTGGTCAAATCGGCAAAAAAAAAAGTAAGGAGTGTTGATTTGTGGCTTTCCACATATACCAAAACACGGGCCCCGAACACCAAAAAGTGGTCAAAAAATTCATAACACCAAAATTTACCTTCGTGGGGGGTAAAACAAATTTGTTTATTACGGTTTTTTCTCTCTGTATATGGGCGAGCAGTTGCGAGCAGTGCTGATTTTGAGATATGAGATAGANTCAATCTTTGACCTTGACCTCCACGCAATCCGAGTATGGTTGGCAAAAAAATTTTTTTGACCAAACAATAACCATTTTTGACCCAAAATTGACCTTGTATGAAATTTTCAGCAAATTCGAAGCATTTTTAAAAAAATATGTTGACCAGGAATTTTACCTATCTATCGATGCATCGCGATGTACGCTCTCTGGATGTGCGCTTTTCACGAAAATTTGTAAATACCTCTCGATGTGCACCTTTTTAGATTATGTTTTTTTGGAAATTTATCTCTCGATGTGCACTTTTTTCAGACCCATATTTCAAAAAAGTCGTTCTCGATGTTCACAGTGAACAGTCTGTTTAAATTTTTTGGTAACAATTATTTTGCTCAGTTTCTGGAAAAGGGGTTATAAACGTGAGAGGACTACCTCGTGGTCCATTTTGTTTACCTAAAAAATTTGGAGCATAAAATTTATTGGTGTATTTTCAGAAAGTATCCAAAAAACAAGTTTACGATGGTGTCAAAAATATTTTACGAAAAATATTTATGACTATCAAAAAGCCGCTTGAAAACAAATTCCGTTCAGAAGTTTATTCAACTCACAATGAATATTTTTTTTTATAGAAAATGAAAAAAAACATGCTCAAGTTGCCCTCACACCGAAATTGTTTATTTGAAATTTACAAAAAATAGGTGTATAAAGTTTAGACTCATATGATAGCATTT
Source organism: Oikopleura albicans (assembly GCA_004367875.1). NCBI lineage: Eukaryota > Metazoa > Chordata > Appendicularia > Copelata > Oikopleuridae > Oikopleura > Oikopleura albicans. The sequence continues at coordinate 193,993 of SCLG01000233.1, forward strand.
TTTTTCAACAGAATCCGATTATCACGTTTATAGCGGTCCATATGAACTTTACCCGCACTCCTCCGGCTAACTCAGCGCAGCAGCGGGCGACGTGAAAATAAAAAAGGAGTTTTTAGCATATTTCGAGCCCGCTCAATATGAAATGAGTGCTCCAAGTATAAAGGATTACGTCGTAATCATTACGAGAAAAATTTTAGCATAATTTCTACTTGAAATCGGAAATGCAGATAGAGAGAACCCTGCGGCAGGCTGTATTGCATATTTTCATGTGTAAAGCACTTTTGAAAGATAACGGCGTAGGGGTATATTCGGATGGCCAACTTGCATAAAAAAGCTCTTCGAAGTACGAGATAGTATCTTTTATTAAGTTTTGTACAGTAAAAAAATTAGTTGGACAAATATGAATTCCTAAATTCTAAATAACAGTCCTTAGTAAGAACTTCCATTAAAAACGTTTTTTAATCTGGAAAAGCGTCCCTAATCGGAGAATAATAAGAGCGTTTATTGCAAACAGGTTAAAAAATAGTATTGGAAGCTAAATTACAATGTAAGTTTTATATAAATATTTTATAAACGTAATATCCCTTAACTTTTATTCTGATGACATGTAAACTACGGAGATCTCAAGTACCTACAGTAGGTAACCCACAGTGTGGAACACGAATTTTTTTTTCTGGTTAGTCTTCACTAATTAATCTAATATGAATCTGGTTTGAATTAGCAAAAAGTGCAAACCGAATAACGGCTAATTTAGATAAANNNAAAAAAGTTAATGAAGAAAGGTCATTTAGTCCATACTTTGTCGACCATTTACCCTCTGTTTGGGGTAAAATTTACAAGTAAGGTGTAATACAAAAAACGTGTAATTAGTTGACAAAAATCGACCAATTCATTCTTCTTCATAAACTCCTTTATTCATCATAACGATTACACCACCTAACACGTTATGTTAACACAGGTTATGTTAACAAAATTACATTATGTTAACGCTTTTTGGGATTTAATTAATTTCGATTTCCAAAATTACATTATGTTAACAGTTTTTGACGTTTGATGGTGTTAACATAACGTGTTAGGTTAACATAACGTGTTAGGTGGTGTATTTAGTTTGTGGATTCCACCAAATAGTGCCGTCTCTAAATTGTTAGGCGCGTCGTGTAGTTATTTTAGGTACCGTGGAATTTTCGCATTTTTCGAAAACAATGTAATACCAATAAAACATTTTTTGGGAAAGTTTCTCGAAAAGCTTACTGTGCGAAAAAAACGATTTTTTTTTTGTAATTTACATGTAGGAGGGAAAAAATTGACTAAAATTCCCGTAAAAACGTTTTCGATAAATGTTTTCCCCGAAAAACCACAGTGCTGTAATTGTCAACCTTAGGCGAGCTCCATCATATCTTTCAGCGTTTGATCAAGTTTTAATGAAATATTTCGAAATTGCAACTTTTCGGTATAGAGTTGCTCCTCGAGTTGGTCAATAGTTGATTCGAGTTTTTCGACCGTTCGTTCGCCAAATTCGGCCCTTACTTCCGCCTCTTTGCCGTTTTCGGACATTTTTCGAATTTTCTCATCGTAATCGTCTTCCTGGGCGGTTTGCGCGTCGGTAATCTCTTCGGCTTCTTTGATTTTTTCCTTTAGATCACCGATTCGAATCTCC
>SCLG01000233.1:222918-240667 GCA_004367875.1 Oikopleura albicans
GGGTGAAAAAGGTATTTTTTATGGTCAAATTCCAAAGGGGATTAGTCAGCAGATAAGGCGTAGGCTGAAATAAGGCGTAGGCTGAAATGGTTAAAAAGTTTTCGGTTCAGTGATTTTTATATTCGAATCGGTTTCGTATCTTTTGGGCAATTTAAAACAATCCGTGCACTGGAGCATTTTCCCTTGGGAGTTAAAGTAATCGCCTAAATACGTTTCATTAATTCATAAAAAATGAATCTCCAGATAAAGAATGGTATTCATATATGGCCCGACCTCGGACACCCTAATTCACTCAATGAACTAATTTGCGTTGTTTCAGAGCTAAAGTGTGGCTCAACTCAGAATCATGTAATCTTTATTGCCTATAAATTTTGTACTAATACTTGAAAAAAACTACTCGTCGAGAACTGTGATCTTGTTCAGTTTTTTGAACTTGTATTATTGAGCATGTAGGAACAAACTTTCAGATATTTGGTAGCAACAGGTACAGTCCTTGACCGAAACGCGTTACCAAATCACATTATCAAACTCTACGATCTTTACATCAAAACAACGAAATGCTATTCAGCTTTTCTAGCTAATAGATACGTATATTACAGTTTTTAATGAAAAAAGATAACGTTCCAGTTTCAAGAATTCGCCTCAATTTGAAAAACAACATAAAATTGTTGTTTTTTAAATCATTTAACGCCTATTCTAAATGAAAGCGGGTCAAACCTGGCTATTTTTACTCATTGTAACCCGCTTTCATTTGCAACGGACGTTAATTCTATTATTTTGCCTGAAGTAAAAAATATTTTATCATAATTGATGATTGACTAATTTTGCGTCCAGAGAAAACAGTAACAAACTAGCGCGATGATCAATTTATCTTATCGGCCAATTCAGTCCCAAATAGCTCAAAGTTGAGGCAAATTCATAAAACTAGACGGTTATTAAAACTCAAATAACGTTTAAAATTATAATCAAGTTCTACACGGTTATGTTGTGTACAGAATTGAAATAAAACATTGAAGCAACATCCAGTCCTTACTCCTTTTTCGGACGTTTTCAGTTCTCACCTTCTGCCTATATGTGAGCTGAAAACACCTTTTTTAGTTTACTTTTAGTTAGAAAATTTCTCGTAGAAATGGTTATAGTTGATTCAATGAAAATCATAACATGTAGCGGCTACATTGTAGCCCTGGTTTGAGAACCCCGTGACTTATGCGACGTGATCTTATTGGTTTACCTCTTTTTTGTCTTCCTTATTATCCAATCAGCGTGCAAACGAATTTTTACCGGAAAGTCACTCAATTTTATGTTATCAATTCAATCATATTGCGTTTTCGATTATAACTTGTAATGTATAATTTATAACTCTGATAAATTAATGATGAATATTTTTCCTACGATAAAACTAACATTGGTAGATATGAAAGAAGTGGGCAAATCGAAAATTTTTCGAAAAAAAAACTGGTAAAGCCAAGTTGTAGAGTTTTTTTTCGAAAAATTTTCGATTTGCCCACTTCTTTCATATCTACCATTAAAAATAAACTTTTTTTCTAATAAAATCGTTTTTTTTTATTCTCAGGCTTTACGGTAAATGCCAGTTATAACTGTAAATGCTATTAAATTGTTTTATTATGAAAAGGGTCAATCATGGGCTTCGTTTAAACATACAAAAATAGGATCAAGCAGGCGTTTAGTTAAATGAAAGAAGATATGTAACATGTGTGTTAATTCATAATATTACTCAAAAAAGAGATGTAAATTTGTTAATATGATAAACACAGGGTAAAAACCATTATGACTATTTTGTTCTAATTTTAACATGTTTTTTAATATTTTTTTTTAGATTTATGGTAAGTGATGGGGAAAGTGGTTAAATAAAACTTATTTTCTAGGGACCAGTAATTAACAGTTTGGGGTTACTTTAGGACGTAGGTGTTAATCAGAAAATGGATTATGAAACCAAAATTAAATATTAAAATGAACGTAGCTCCTGGCCCAATTGTTGCGGATTTTGAGAACCCGCGAAGAAAGCTTTACTTTTTGGATCTCCTAAGTAAAGATGGATACCCAGACGGTATCCATCTCAGCTCAAAACCAATACCATATGATATGCGTCAACCTCCCCGAGAAGCTCATACGGTAGTTTAAATTGGTGAGCGATGAAATATGAAAACATAAATGAAACGAAAACAGTGTGTTGATTGCTTGGACTACTTTAAGTTGGACTACCTTTTTTTACTGTTAACTCTCAGGGGGAAGGAGTTTTTGGGAACCCGTAAACTCGCACTTAAAAAATTGAAAATAATTCGCAATAATTCAAAAAAACTGGTAAAGGCAAGTTGTAGAGCTCGTCAAACTACGTCTATTTGATTATTCAGAAATTGATTTGAGACACCAGGGCCCCCTAGACAGCTGTTTGAAATATTCAACCTACGCAAAAAATAACACTGCCAATCGAATTTTCTCGAAAAGTTGAAGGGGGAGTCACCAATACCGGTTTTGCCCNTACGGTAGTTTAAATTGGTGAGCGATGAAATATGAAAACATAAATGAAACGAAAACAGTGTGCTGATTGCTTGGACTACTTTTATTTTTACTGTTAACTATAATGTTATTTCAAAATTTGGCAGATACAGAATTTATAAGGTAAAATTCGTCTCGATGGGTCAAAAAACCCTAATTTGTAGAACGTAATTAGAACGTTATTAAAACTAATTAGAACGTAATTAGAACGTAATTAGAACGTAATTAGAACGTAATTAGAACGTAATTAGAACGTAATTAGAACGTAATTAGAACGTAATTAGAACGTAATTAGAACGTAATTAGAACGTAATTAGAACGTAATTAGAACGTAATTAGAACGTAATTAGAACGTAATTAGAATGTTATAGTTGCATTTAAAATACACGTGAATTTGAACAAAACCATGAAATGATTTATTAAAAGATTGTTAGTAATTGGCCTATAATATTTGAAAAAAATGGTTTAGCTGCCTTCAATGATGATCATGCACTTCTTTGCGTTTTTTTTTGTTTAGAGTTATGCGAAATGTCATTCGTAAAATCCAAAAATAAATGAACTCGGAACAGGTGTAGATCATTTCTGTCGGGACGTATTTTTGCAACAATTAATACAATTTTGTTAATATAATTGTATAAATATTCGTATACAAAACATTCTGGCTTAATTCCGTTATTCTAATGAAATTTAAATCGAAATTTTATCGTCAATAAATGGAAATATGGTTGCTTAGTCAAGTGTTTTTCTATTTTTTAAATTTGTTGTTCTCGAACTGTTGTTCACGAACTTACGTTATAGAAAAACGGTACAGAAAGCTGAATTTTAGAAATCCAAAAAAAAAACTTAATCATACCTATAAGATTGTGTGTTTTTTATATAATGCGTTTTAACGTTGTCCTGATTACGTTTTTACAAAGAATTAAAAATTGAAGATTGCACAATTGTAAAACCCATAAAGGTTGATTTGGTGGGTTTAAAATTCAATGAAAACAAAAAAGTCATAAAAAATTTTATATTCATGTATTATAAACTCAAATTTAATTAAAATAATATTAAATACTTGTATACAGTTGGTGTGGTAACGAGTTGACACTTAACAAGTTGACAGTTTGGAACGAAGTGACAGTTGTGGGAGTTTTTTGGGCAAAAATCGGCGAAATAGGCAAAAAATTAGCAAAAGTGACGAAACGAAGTGATAATTTGGAACGAGTTGACAGTTTTTGACGAAAAAATCGGAAACGAAAGTGTCAACTCGTCACCGCACCAACTGTAGAATTAAATACTTAAATACGCTTTACACTTTTGTTTTTATTTTTATTAATTGTCCGACAGTCCGAGTGATTTTTTCAATTTCGGGTTTGATCGTGACAGTGAAACATCACGATTTTTTCAAATTTTTTTTCACATGAAATGAACTTGTTTGAACTCCATGATAAAAACTAAGATGTGGATTTTCGAGTCGATTTTCGTGAACATATTGTTTTTGTTGGTTCGACCATGGTTTGACATAACCATAGGCGACAGGTCGGTTTGATGTTACTTGATTCCGAGGTGTTTGAAATTCTCTCGAGTGGTTAATTTGACCATCACCAACACTTGGGTGGCCATATGTTGCTAGAATATTTCGAATTTCCCGCAATTTTGCATTTGAGTCTTTTTCAGATAGGTAAACTTGGTAAATTGGATGATCAACGAAATCACTTTTTTGGGATACCATTTAATTAAGTTTTAAGAAATTCTTACGGATTTGGCGGCACAGTGCGGTTATTTGGCGGCACCGTGGTGTTATTTGGCGGCACAATAAACTAGTTTGAGAGTTAAGATAATCTTAACCCTCAAACTAGTTTATTGTGCCGCCAAATAACCCCACTGTGCCGCCAAATAACCCCACTGTGCCGCCAAATAACCCCACTGTGCCGCCAAATAACCAAACTGTGCCGCCAAATAACCGGACATAAAAAACAATTTTCAAAATCTATCTTTATGATTAAAAGCCAAAAACATAGCACTTTCTAATTTTGATTTTACACCAGACACCATGTGTTTAAAAAATGGCATTCGTATCCTTGTCTTGGTATCGGATCATTTTGTTCAATTATGTCGTCGTCACTTTCACTTTCTTCCGAACCACTTTCAATTGTAATAATTTCAAAATTACTTGTGGTTGACGCATCTTTTTGCTGATTTCTAATCATATTTCTATATTCCAGCTCGGCGATCTGGGTTATTGGGACTCCCGCACAAGTGTGGCCTTCTTCTGTTCTGAGTATTTCCCAATTTTCTCGTAACCAAAAGTCGGGATGCTCCTTTGGCAATAAAGGTTTCATTTTTCCTTTCCATGAACATGTGTTAGGCTGGTCTTATCAGGGCTCTTTAACATGTGATTTTGATCGGAAAAATTAACATTTATTTTTGATGGTACTTAATTTGTTAACGCTTAAAATATTATTCTATTTTTACTACAAAGTAAACATTGGGGACCGTGAACCTGAGTTTTGAACCTGAGTTTTGGTTCACGTTCGCCAATGTTTAATTTGTAACTAAATTAAGAGTATTAAAGAGTATTTAACAGGTTCACAAGTCGGCAAAAATATGTGCAGTCCCTCACCGAAATAGGTAACAACATCGTTCTGAAAATTTTGTTACCTATCCGTTTTGAACTCAGGTTCACGTTCGTCAATGTTTAATTTGTAACTTAAAGAATATTAAAGAGTATTTAACAGTTTCACGGGTCGGTAAAAATATGTGCAGTGCCTTACCCAAATAGGTAACAACATCATTCTGAAAATTTTCTATCTATTTGTGTACTACACCACCTAACCATTTGACTTAACACATTTTTTTCCGAAAAAAGGTGTTAATTCAAATGCAAATTGTTAAGTCAAATGCAAACTGTTAAGCCACATGGGTAGTGCGTAGGTTAAAACCCTGGAAAACTTGAAACTATAAAAAAAATGATATAAAACAATATAATGAACAAAAAAATCCAAAAAATTGTTATACACCGCCTGAGGGTTNATACTATTTATGAGTTTTCGAACCCTAAAATTGGCATTTTTCATTTGTGTATAATAAATACTAAGGAGATTTTTCCATGAAAATGGTGCTCAATTAACGAAATAAAAAGGCATTATTTGGCCAATGGCGACACCGCTCAACAAAATATTTACTGCATAAAAAAACTATTAGTTAAAGTCTTTAAGTCAAAACCTTTCATTTTAGCTCTTATTTTTTCGCTTCTATTGTTCTCACCGCTCCTATTGTTCTTAGAAAAAAACTTTTCGCTCCGTTCTGTACATTTTTTGACTCATCGTGGTCTCCTTTGTAGCCTTTGTCTTTGCCGCTTCTATTGTTCAATTTTTTTTTCTTCCAAAAAGTCAACAAAGATAAACAATTCTCTGGGCTATTGGGCTCGCTGAGGTAGAGTCAACCCGGCCAAGAGCCACTTTGAGCACCATTTTCATAGCAAAAAAATAATATCAAATATTGGTACCGAGCCCTGGATCTTCTGAATGTGTGAAAAATACGATTTGAAATTATGTAATAATCTTGTACAGTATACCATATATTAATTGTACGCTAGTGAGTAACACGACTACTAAAATTATAAAATAAGGCCCGAAAAAACTTTTTATCGAATTTGGGACAATTTTGAAATACGCTTCTTGTCTTTGTTCAAAGTGCACGCTGAAAGGCTAGCAAAAATGCATGAAATAGTTAAATAATCCCCTTACCATTATCGTAGTTAGGTTATCCAAAATTTTTTGGACACAAACGTATTGCAATTTTTAGTCTTACCAAAGGCATTAGTCAACTATCTTAACAAAAATTTAATTATATTAACACTTTTTGAACAAATCCATTGTAAAGATAACTGCTTAGTTCGATTATTTTATGTGTCTAATTTTAGCCATGCAGTAGCACTACTGGAAAACGGAGAAACTGGAAAAAGTTTTCTCCGTTTTCCAGTTTCTCCGTTTTCCAGTAGTGCCCATGTAGTAACATATGAAAATGTCTAAGGAAAATTCAATATTGATTTATTACTATGCGCCATAGACTATGGCCCATAGTACGAAAATTTGAACTCTTGTGGTTTAGAATTTTTCAAAAAAGCTTATTATAAATCGTGACTACTCCCTTATCTTTCCAGCCCGCACCTAATTTTCCGATTTTTTTTTTGAAAAAGTTTTTAGAAAGATTGAAGCGCACCTGGTGTGATTTGTTTTGAAGGTTTGACCTCTAGCATACCTAATACACTGCTCGAGGGTTAACCAGGCTACTTCCGTATTCCAAAATCGACCTGATAAACCCTCAGTGCGTGGGCGGGATTTGCGAAAAACTTTTGGGAAAAAGGTGGCCTGATAATTGCAGAAGCGGGCAAAGTGGTCTGATAAACCCTCAATCAATGTAGTAAGGGTATTAGTAACTTAAAGTTTTACTAAGTTTCAGAAATGATTAACTTTGTGTTTATAATAACAATTTGTATTATTTAACGCGCACCTTTACATCTCATTGTCCAAAATTTTTTGCCTTTTCGTTTGAACCAACACGCGTAATACTTTTCGCCAACTTTCTGATAACAAATCTTTGCGCATTTATTTTTCGAAGTGAACCATCCGACAAGAAGTGGAAAGTCAGCTGTGCCGGTTTTATTCTCTGCGAAAAAAGTATAAATATCGGTCAGAGAAGCCATTGTGTTGCAATTGTACTGAGTTTAGTGATGGTACTAAAGTTATACTGCAAGAGACTCCCCAGGCCAGATAACTCTGTCCTCAAAAATATGTTTGTTGTGTAAATTTGAGATTAACTTGCAAGCCAAGGTTGTTTTAAATGTGCGGTATGATTAGAACTTATACTTTAGTTAATATGTTTTTCGGAAATCGAAAATGCACATCGAGAGACCCCTGACTGTATCTCATATTTTTGATTTGGCTATTTGATTTTAAATAGGCTTTAATACTTTTATATCTGTTCCTATACGAAAAAATGACCGTGTATAATAATCTCAATAAAGTTGTTAAAGCCACATCACCATTTTGTATTTGTTACCTTATTAAAATAAATAGAGACGACTTGACCCCTTATATTTAAGCAGCAATGCCATTTTAAGGCGTGTATTCGTGCACGGCCGCGCGCGCAAGCGGGTAATAAAATTGGGCGCGCGGGAGTTAAGATAAGGAACCGAAACATCTGTATTTTGTATACATTTGAATATCTAACAAGATTTGTATAACTTCATAAAATCGCATGAAACTTTTGCATTTATTTGGAGGGGAAGAGTTAAATGTAGGACACATTGTGTCTATAAGACAGTATTTTTCGATCATATTAGGGCAAGTCAACAGCTGGTTTTAACAATGGTAAAATACTTCATATAAATCTCCGCCATCTTAAGGGTCTTGGTTTTTGAATAATTATTGGCAACCAGTTTAATTAATTTGATTGGCTACAGACTTACTAGAACGGAAGTTGAATTCGGTGCGCATAGCGAGTATGTTTTAATCAAAACCAATTGTTTTGGTTTGATATGATTTATTATTCACCGATTTTTCGCCAATATGGCATTATCATTGATAATTTATCAACGTTTTAGATACATTGTAACTGATCGAAATAATAATAACATATCTTCACTATAGTGAACATTGAACTGATGAATACTTGAATATCTTAAATACACATGTACATTGTAAGTTTTAATAACATAATATGAAAGTAAGCATCCTAGGCTCAAATACAAGAGCCTACTTCCAAATGCGCTATATAATAGTAACCTTGCTGTGTGCCGCTTGAGCATTTGATTTTGGTTTAAATAAAGTTATAGAAATAGCCTAAATTTTTTTTCTGTAGTTCTAGTTCAACAAGTTAGGTTCTATCGTCCTCATTGTAAATCGCGAAAAACATTCTTAGCGGAAATGCATATTTCTCCTTAAGTGCGGCACTTAAGAGGGGGAGGACTGTAATACAAAAATATTTTAAAAGAAGGAAATCGCTTTATGGTGATTTGCCTTTTGGTGATTGGCCGAGCGCGCTCAAAAAAGACCAATGGCAGGCCACAAAGGCCTCAGACGCGCTGTCAAGCAACGTTACCAAAAAGNATAAAGTTATAGAAATAGCCTAAATTTTTTTTCTGTAGTTGTAGTTCAACAAGTTAGGTTCTATCGTCCTCATTGTAAATCGCGAAAAACATTCTTAGCGGAAATGCATATTTCTCCTTAAGTGCGCCACTTAAGAGGGGGAGGACTGTACTACAAAAATATTTTAAAAGAAGGAAATCGCTTTATGGTGATTTGCCTTTTGGTGATTGGCCGAGCGCGCTCAAAAAGACCAATGGCAGGCCACAAAGGCCTCAGACGCGCTGTCAAGCAACGTTACCAAAAAGGGGTAACATTATTCATTTTTTCGCGTTTGAAAATCACTGCGATATTATTCGGAAAAATTCTGATATGAAATCTATTTTTGAATAGGAGTACGATTTTCTCCAATTTTGCGATTTTTTCCGACATGCATTGATCACAGCTATATACCTGGTATTTCTTGGCTTATTATTAATATTATACTACAGTCCTTACTCCCATTACGGCCCTTTGTATATTAATAATATTATTACGTGACAAAAGTTTTTCGATTTTTCTGTCTAAGACTTTTTTGCAATACGCTTTTCCGCGGAACACGTTTTCTGTGAGTTGCGCTTTTTGGTATTTTTTCTGGATGTTAAAATTAGCTGTTTACTTACATCTTTAGGCATGATTAGATACACCCGATTTGAACTCTTCCCGTTAAAAATTGTCCTTAGCCGAACCAACCTGTAGTTTATCTCTAGTATTATTATTGTAAGAAAATAAACCAAAACTAATTTAGTTTCTCAAAGAGACTTTTGAAGACAAATCTAGGTTTGTTGATGTCATTTTACTGTAACATTGTTTGAGTTAAAACAATCTAATTTCAACAAACTGTTTTGTGTAATATGTTGAACAAGTTTGATAAAAAAATGATTCTACAAAATAATTTGTTGTTTTTGAACCCGTCGATATTTTTGTTCGTATCAAAAATGTTTTATGTGGAGATACTGGTGTGAGAAAAAATGTCACCGAGCAAAGTTCGATTGTAAGTTTAAAACAGTACTGGGTCTTATCTAGTGTAAGACTCGCGTCGAGCTCAGTGACAAACTGACGACCCACATCAGTACGTTAGAACCCCTAACAAATCTACGAGGATCACGAATATTTTAAGTAGTGTCCGACGGGCTCCAGCAAACCTAGGTTAACCTGAACAAATAATCATAAAAATGTATTCATACTGTACACAGGATGTGCCGTTAACCGACCACTCAAAAAAAAAATGGCGGCTTAACGGGTTTTCGGTCAGTTAACGGATCAATGCGTGATCGTTTAATAATGTTATCTCTAAACAAAATTGGTCCAAAGGTGGCCGGTTAAAGGCGCATCCTGTGTATGGTATTTCTCTTATTATTTTAGCTAGTCCTCTTTCTGGACAATCCAATTTCGTTGTAATCATTTTTAAAATGTGCGTTAAATTGCCACAATATTTTTTTCACTTTATATAAAACCAAATCTGAATGCTGAAATATTTTATTCGGATATGATACTCGTTATATAATTTCGCCAATTTGGCAAAATGTGTCATGGCAAATATTTGGTTACAGTTTCTCATCAAGAAGATAATAAATAAACTACCAGTGAAAGTATACAAATTTCGATGTTTCTTGGAAGGGGTTAACTGTTGGCGTTAGTTTTTCTTGCTAGTACAACTGTATTGGTGAGCGTGGCAACTTGTTTTGGACATACTGGTTTATATATACATTAATAAATTTGCCAACGCAAAAATATGATCAGACGTCAAAAGTTACCACACGTCACCATGTTGAACGAGGACTTCGACAGCATGTGGGAATATCCAATCGCCGTCAATAATCGGCTGCTGCGGCTCATACATGCGCACACAGTAGTTCCAGTTTGGCTCGGTGTTAATATTATTGATTTTTGTGGGATCATTTGAAAAGTTAATCGTAAAGGAGCCATCCGCATTTGCCTGGGCGCGGTAGCTGTTGATTGAGACCGATTCGACATCTGGAAATAGAAAGCCATTTTCATCATAGACGGTCACGGACCAGAATGCGTTAATGGGAATATCTTGCACATTGATGACGTACTCAGCATCTCCATTATTTTTCTCGACCACCTCATTGGTATAATAGGCCAGGTACTCGGGCAAACCACCGAAACCTCCGGCCACACCGAGCAAATGGGCAATATCGTCCGTGTTGGCCCGCTCGCCAAACATGCGGCGGCTATCGTCGAGCTTGTTAAACAGCAAGCGCAATTCCCGGCGGTTTTCGGCCAATGAGATCGGCTCATAATACGGAATGGCTAGCGGTTCGGTTTTGTCGACTGGCCCCTCTGTCTTGACGCGCACCAAATCTTGCATAGCAGTGGCCAGCTCAAAATCGTCATTTTTGAGCGCGGTGCGGATGATACAGAGGACATAGCGGGATTCAATGCTCTCTTGCTGGAGGTGGAACACGGATGGCGCTTTTGAGTAAAACTCGAGATAATGATCCTCATCGGTGCAAATAATTGACATATAACGGTCCTCGACGGGTGGTAGGTTGATTTGTACGGCGCCAAATTTGGTATCTATGAGTGCAACCGAATAAAGCGTATCCGTATTTGGCCGGACGATGGCAAAATCTTCATCAGGCAGTGTACGGTAGTGTAAAAACTGATTTAAACCTACATCATTTGGTAAGAGCTCGTTTAAGTACATGTTACGCATTATATCGTTTGTTTCGGCACGAGCAAAGTTGAGCGGCGTCACTTTGGTCAAATTTGCATTTCTCACGTCATTATCTGAATTTCCACCAGAACTTCCTTTAGGCACTGTAAAAGCAATGGTTAATGCCACTGTTAAACTGATAACAAAAATAAAGGAAAAAAGTCCAATTTTTGATCGTCGTTCCATATTTTTTTTTCGTGATTTTGGTTATATCTTTAGCTTATTTTTTATTGAAGCTTTTCGTTTTTGTTGGGTTTTGTGAGATTATTACGAATTTCAGTAGATTATATAATGGGCTGGGAACCACCAAGGGCGGTCGCGTGTAGCGCACTTTGTATTCTTTTTTTTTGGATTGATTCAAAATAAACATTTGCAGTTTTCAATGTCGGAAATTACATTATCATGTTTGTCAACTTAATCTGGAAGCAAAATCTGTAACACATGACTAATTCGCAGTATTACTAGAGTTCAGGCCAGGATAATATTTGAAACGTTATGCTATAACAATGTGGTATTTGTTTGTTATGGTACAAGTAAACTTGAAAATATTTTTTACATCTTTAAGACTGTTTGTCAAAAAGTTCGGTGAAACGACTCAAAGTTTGAGTCGCAAACTGATGACACTGTAGAATATATGGATGGTACATATCACACAGGCCCTTCATGAGCATGAACCCGGCCCATCATGGCCGCCCACGACATCAATTTAGAACTGGGTGCAGGCAAGGTTGTAAACCGAACCCTCCATGGCTTTCATGGCCGTGGAGTTAAAGTCTACGGGTTCAATATAGGTGCAGGTGCTGTACTATGTGACTAGATATGGCACATGTTTTTTAACAGCGGTAGAAAAAAGAACAGGGTAATAAATTATAACAAACAACAAAGTTCAAGTAAATTTAACTCACATGTTTTATAATTGTGCCTGTCTATAGATAAAAATGGAATTCATTGAAAGTATATTAAAAATATTTCGTTTTGATTATTTTTTAAATAAACCTCATCAGTGGACCACTGACAGTGGTCCCTCAGTTATGAGACATGATATCAAAGTAGGTAACATAATAACCACTTATCGTACTAGCGTGGTTTTATTATCATTTTTTTATAATGTTATAATTTTCAGACCTAGATATCATAAATTTTAAAATCAACGTTTTTAACCACAAAATTTGAATAATGGTTTTGAATTCTTGGTAAAAGAAAATGTAGGATCTTCACTTCGGCCTTATATGTGACATACAATATAATATGTCAATTTATTAAAGTAATGAAAGTTCTGCGTATTCCGAGTAAGTTTTCACCACCCTTCTTAAATTTCTATAAATTTCTGCAACATTATAGTCTCCTTACCTAATAAGCTTCATCTCTAAACTATCCAAAAAAGATAAAATTTTAATTCCACCATTATTAAGGACAGGTTATTACAAGCTGCGCGGGGAGTTGTTTGCGTGGCTAAAGGGCGCTAGCCACTAGGAGGCGCCTCTAAAAAAGCATGAGCCAATAGGCGCGCTTGTCAATTCAGTTACAGACGCTCCGCCCCTTATGATTTTGCTTCCAAAAAATATGAATTTTGGCTTCCAGATTATCCAAAAGAAAGAATCGAATAAATATTAGTTGCCGTATTTAAAATATCCTTTTCTCATTTTGAAACTGAATTGTTAGTACAACTGATAATGTATAGTGCTGTTACTACGCAAAGCGTGCTTAAATTATCCAACAACGTACATACAAAAACAATAGATTTTTTTTAACAAAAAATGTCGACCGAAGCTGACACTGTGACTCTGGACCAGGGATGTAAAAACTTGTGATGTTGAGGAAAATCTAATCACGCTCACACCCTGCTCTGGATCAACAACTAAGGGATATTTTCAGGAATTTTTTTCATGATTGTTTGCTCAAATTTAGAAGTTACTCAAATCCAGCAGGTTTTTGAAACTAACAGATGGTTTGTCAATGGTATCACGTCTCTCCAATCATGGCTGATATATTCTGCCACATGATGGAGTCAAACATCATAGAATGACATATAGAAAATAAAAACGTTTTATAAACGGTGTGTCGACGACTGGTGCGTATGGCTAAAAAAGGGGTAAGATGAAAAAATCTGATCTGACATGAACGGATTTGACAAGTTAATCGAGTTTACTCAGGAAAAAATGAACGACGATAGTTTGACTGTTTTAGATACCTTAATATATTTGGTCTGCCAGAATCAGAATTGAGTCAAAGTGTCCAGAAGCAATTTGTTACTGTCTGATTTCAGAAAAATCAAAGAGCAAGAAATGACCGAACACCCTGATTTTTTAAATCTGTCTCACAGTGCTCCTGGACACTCATACCGGATTTGGCTAAGTGTCCAGAAGCACTGTGATTAGGCCCTGTGAAAAAAGTTAAAAAAACTCTTTAACAATTAATTCTGACACACCTGGCAATGGTGTTAATCTAATATGGTCTACAACAGAGATGTAAAAGTTCAGAGATGAAAAAACAGAACTTTTACATCTCTGGTCTACAATTAAAGGTCGAGACGCGTTAGGGCCGAAGTTAAAACTGCCTATTGAAAAACTGTAGAAAATGGGCTCGTTTACCGTTTTATATATGCGATATATGTTTTATTTATGCAAACCCTACGTCGGCGAAACAAAACGATAATTTTTGGATCGCATAAACGAACACACTTATGAAAAACGGAGGGCTACAAACTCGCGGGCAAAAAAAATGAAAAAAAATGACGTGATAGAACAGCGTTCGGGGATTCCAGAACTGTGTTCGAAATTGTTTTTGGACCACCGGAAGGCTGTCAAAATGACCTGCAAAGTTCTACTTTTTTTGTTCTCCTAATACCGTATTTACTCGTTTGAGCCTGAATACTTCCCATTAACAACTGGCGGGCATTTACTAGACCAAGGCTGAAAACTGGCGGGCAATTTTTTCTATTCCCGCTTTGACTATGCAAAATGAAAAAAAAAAGAAAAAAAAATGTGACGTCATGTGAACGGTTGACGCGTGCACAAAATCAAGCGGCCAAGAGAGGAAAAGTTGAGCATCGGCCGCGTTAATTTTCCTGGCGATAATCTTCCAGGCGCTCATTCAAGACACTTTTTGTAGCTTATTTTTAACGGTCGAGAAAGTAACCGAAAAAACAATCCACCTTCTACTTTCATTTTAGTTTTTTTTGTGAAATTCAGTTCTGAAGCTGACCTTCGATTTAAAATTGATTAAATTACGCCGTTTAGTCCCCGTTAACATTTTGTTGAATTTGTTAACGACTAGTGGCACTATGTTCACACTCTTTTTTACCGACAAAAAACGATGCAGTTTATTTGCATTTTAAAATTGAAAAAGGCGCCGTCTGGGTTCCCAAGACAAGCGCCAAAGGCGTTTCAGAGGGCGACAATCATTAAAGCAACCTATTTTTTCATTTTCGTTATTTAATGGTTTAGCTTCTTTTTAGCACTCGTTGAAGAAAATGAACANTTTATTATCTTAGTAAAAATCGTTGTTATTTTTAAAATAAGTTATGTATTGAGTTGAAAAATAGAAAAGATAATTCTCGAAAAAGTGTCCATAAAAGGCACATGCACGGTATTCAACTAAAAAAGTGAAAAATACAGAAGTGTTCGGAGACTATTGAATAAACATGTTCCAATACAGAACAAAGTGTTCAGCTAAAAATTAGTTATTTTTATCTAGATTATTTGTTCCCATCCGAAAATAGCAAATTATTAGGCTAGGTAAATATTTGGGGGTTAATAACAATGGATAAGAAAATCGATCGATTTTCAACTCAATTATTTTTTCTTACTTCTGAGGCAAGCTGCCAGCGTCTCTCCTAAAAATTTGTTTCGACTCCGCGCCGCCTCCGTGCGGCTCAACTTTTCCTCTCTTGTCCGTTTCATTTTGTGCTCGGGTCGCCCGTTCACATGATGTCAGATTTTTTTTCTTTCTTTTTATCTTGCATAGTCAAAGCGGCAATAAAAAAAAATTGCCCGCCAGTTTTCAGCCTCGGTCTAGTAAATGCCCGCCAGTTGTTAATGGGAACTATTCAGGGTGAAACGAGTAAATACGGTATTATATAAATGAAAAAGTACAATTTTCCAGGTTATTTTTGACATTTTTCTAGTGGTCGAGAAAAAATTTTAAGCACATTTTTGGAATCGCCGGATCGAGTTCTATAACCTTAGGTGATAAAAAAAATTTTGCCCGCCAGATCGAATCCTCCTGAAAAACCCCTGTGAACGGCCACATTTCAAAATACATTTAAGACTTTTTTCAGATGAGATGATAAATGAGGTTTAATAAAACGCACGAGAACTTATTTTAACTAGAGAACGTATTTTAAAAATAAAGTTCGTTTTACTAAACTCTTAAACCAATTCGAATTAGTCGCGACCAATTTGACAAACAGCCATGTGGTACTGAGTGGGTCTAAATTTATGACGGTTGAAAATCGTAAAACAATAAAAAACACTATATTTCGTATGATTTGGATTTTAATTTGATTCATATGTGTGTTCTTAGCTCAATTTATCGGCTAAAAAAGTCTTCAAGTTGAGGTCGTAATAATTTTGAATGATCTATGACTTTTGATTCTCAGTTCACAAATAATAAGACAGATAAGTTCATCAAGCAATATTATTGCTTAAAGTAATTAGCCCAAAATACGAACCCAAGTGTTGTGAGATTCGTTGGGTTCTAACTAAGGTGTGCATAATTCCATTTGAACCAGTCTGGATAATGTCAACTGACTTGAACTGAATTATATTTGTTTATTATCGTAATATTTTTTCTTTCAGGTGACTTGAGGGTAACTTTTTTGTTGTCAATGAACAAACTTTAGACACATTGAAGCAGACTCTTCCAGACTAAACCTGTGTCTTTTTAATAATGAGAATTTTTCATAGGGGTCATTCACCTTGATATATGCATGAATGATTTAAATGAGAAATTCATGTACAAATAATGTTTTTGGCAAAGTTCTAATATAATATGCGTCAAAGAATGTGTAAAAATGTCGATTTGGAAAGATGCTCTTTGCTATGATAAGAATATTTATGAACAAATAAAAATGACTAAATTTGTCACGAAAAAAGGACATTAATTACTGCGAGGCCATTGAACTAAATTTCGGGAACAAAATTATGTAATGGGACATTACTAACTAGTAGTTGTTATTGAGAAACAATGATGTGGTTATTTTAGACTAAAATTTTTAGTACATTATTAACATGAATGCGGCTGACACATTTTTCATAATTAATAATTTGTGCTTTTGAGCGCAAAAAATATAACGCTTTGACAAAAAAAATGTTGAGCGGGGAAAAATTAAACAGAGACCAAAACGTAACAGTTCAACAGTTTAATAAATAAAAAAACAATACCTTGGCCGATGTGATTAACAGCCTGTTGATTTAACAGGTCTTTGAAAACAGTGTTTGAAAATCAGATTCATTGAAATTGGATGTAAAGTCAGGTACGAAAAACCGCGCTGTTTTTGGGATTTTTATATGGCGAATTTTTTATTTGAGTGGAAAGAACGCTTTATTAATACCTAAGTTTGTATAAAAAAACAGATACAGCGTGTGATAGATAAATATAACCTGACGCATCCAGATAATTCGGGCACAACCTGAATTGTACGAATACGGAAAATGGCGAAACTCGAAAAGGACGTTAACTGAAAAAGGCGAAACTTGAAAAGGTTGCATTTTCGGTTAACAAAATTTAGTTGAACCCATTTTTTCAACATTCGCCAAAAAATAGGGAAAATATTTTTAAGTTTTCGCTTTTTTTTATTCGCCCAAATCGGGTCGTGCCATAATTTGCAGTAATACATATGTACTCAGCCCGCGATCGGTTTTCTTTTAGCATTCTAGGCTATAAATTATAGCCTATAATTTATAGCTTAAATTTTATTTCGTAAGCACTATGTATTACAATCACCATTGTGTTTTAAAGAAAAAAATAAAACAAAAAAACTTTCAAGAACACAACAACTGTAGACTGGAATAACAAAAGAAAATGTACAGGAAACAAATAAGTCGCATAAAAATCGAAATAATTAAATCCAGCTTGAATGAATCGAAATGTTCAATCTTAATTTTACAGGTAAATTCCATTAAAAATAACTCTACATGATTTTTTTTTATTTTTTTTTAATGACGTCAAATTGCAGAACTGTAGACGCTTTTCGAGGTGTGTAATTACCATAACTTGTAATTTTTGGCTTATCAGAACTAAACTGCAAAACTTATACTGTATTACCACACATTTTGGGGTGTCCACAATACTAAATTTAAAATAAAATTGAAAATAAAATTGAAACTAAAATTAAAAATAAAATTAAAAATAAAACTAAAAATAAAATTAAAAATAACATTAAAAATAAAGTTAAAAATAAAATTAAAAACTAAATTAAAAACTAAATTAAAAA
>SCLG01000233.1:245269-258805 GCA_004367875.1 Oikopleura albicans
ATTTTGAAAAAAAAATTTTTGTTTTACTAAAATTCATATACCCCTTAAAGGCCGTGAGAAATCCTCAGCCATGACAAACAGTAACTTTTCCGCGTAATTTAGAAACGGCAAAGAAGTGAAAGGGGTCGGGATACAAATTTGTATCCCGGTGGAGAACACGGGTTAATTTGCAAATTTCATCGTGGTTAAAATTATTAAAATGTTACAAGGTCAGATTATACATACCAAATTGAATTTTTGAAAACTTGGCTCTCCAAACATTTTTATTTCTCATTTTTTTTTTACTATTAGTTTAAATACTTTTTACGGGTATAAATTATACCGTATAACCCGAAATACATTTCGTTGGAAAACGTCTATTTATACTACTCGGCGGTTCGCATTAATTTCCGCCATCTTTTCTCCCGCATTTTCTTGATGGCGATATTCCAGTTTTTGACATAGATTTTGGTTATCTAGAAAATACGAAAGAAAAAACGGCGGAAATTCATGCGAAACGCTGAGTAGAAATAATTTTGAAAGCCTTTTTAAATGCAAAAACATCATTGTTTATTAAAGAGCAGCCATTAAAAACATATCTTTTTTTTTATATCAGATATTTTATAAAAAAACCTATTTAAAATTTTTCTTCGAAAATATACATGTATTTATGAAAATTGTTTTTAGGAAATTTCGCAAAAAAACTTTTCTGAGGAATTTCACGAAAAACGTCTTTTGCGCAAAAATCACGGTTCTGACAAAGATTCTGTTTTTGCGCAAGGTTAGATTAATCCACTGTATCATGTATTTTTGCATTATTTTTACTTTCGGCTCCCATAACAGAAATATTATAGGGTTGTCACTATTCGCCGCTTGCAACAACGCGTTACACGAGTTGGACAACTGACGTAACTGATCCCCAACAGTTTTCATTTCGCAGTTTCCTGTTTTCGAGTGAGAAAACGACTGACCTCATCCTGCGCTGTACAATCAAGCTGTGTTACGAAAACTGCGTAGAAGAGCCAGACCAGGATACATGCGATGCATTAGATGTTTCGGGATATCGAATCTAAAACTGCCTTCAGATTAAAATTAATGAGCTACTGTACATTCAGCATGTCATGATACGAAGCGCTATCCGACGACATTAGAAAAAAATACTATGTTAGCTAAATCAAAACATTTTAATTTGAGCTGGAATAAAATTGTCACAAAACTCGCCATCTCCGAACTACACTTTTGGTGCCCATGGCCCATGACACTATAGAGACGCCAATTGTATTGTCTAAAAATTCCAATAAATCATACATAGCGCCTAGAGTGTTCAAATGTTGATAATCATATGAAACATTACAATCGGTGACATCAAAAGTGGACATTTGGCGTACCGAGTTTTTGGCTATTTACACAGAATATTGTGCAATTGAGACTTTAAAACACGCTTTAAGCGACCATTCTTGATCGTGAAAAAATACGGTTATGAGTACTTTCGCGACCACACATTTTGTCACGAATTGTTGTTAAAAATATGGTTTCGCGACCATTGCTGTTTTTAACAAAGTTTCGCGACCATTTTTCCCACCTAAAAACAGTGGTCACGATTCGACTCGCGAAACTTCACCCAAAACACCATTTCGCGACCATTTCGCGAAACCATATTTTTAACAACAATTTCCACACATTTGGTCGTGAAACTACTCATTAAGGGGGTTTTTTTCGCGACCACAATTGGTCGCGAAAGTTTCCCATTCCCTAAAAAGTGCACGCTTAATACGTGTACAAAAGGAAAATAATCTAATTGTAATCTTTATTTATAGTCGATTATATAAATCAGACTTTGAATTAAAGATTAACAGAACAAGGTTTAATATGGGCGCGTCGCTTATGGGAGTAAGGACTGCAATCTAAAACTTAGTTTTGAATGGGATTACTCCGCATCGCAAGGTTCGTATCGTACGGTCATGTCCGCGACATGAGCCGTTTGTCCTTCTGGCCATCGCATTTCGATTGAGGACGCGTTTTTGATCATTTTTCCTTTTGCGCTCGCCACAATTCGATCCCAGGGCACCGTGTAGCGTGTTTTTGAAGTACAGTGAACTTTCACATCATCCACATAAAGGCACACGCCTTGATACCGTTCTTGGGAGATTTCTTTGGGAGATATTCTTGGAGACAACCAATCGACTTCATGAAAGTTGATACAATCAAAATCCATTTTAAGGGATGTTTGACCGAACCCAAAGGTCTCTATTAAGGCTTAAAAATATTTTGTGTCAATTTTTATTACATCATTTAATATTGATTATGTCGTGTCTAATAATTCCAACAAATATACAAAGGGTAACCCATCAACCGGCACCAAAAATTTTTTTGAAAAAAAGCTCAACTCACAATTAATAATGGAATCATTAGACACCGCCTTGCCCTTTAGTTTAGAGTGGCAGTGTATATAATATTAAACCTTTGGTACAGTGTAAAAAAGTATGCCCTAACAAATTATTTAAATACATATTGTGACTGTTTATAGCGCATATTCGTTTTTGTTAAGCTTGTCTTTGTGCTTTAAGGTGACCGTTAAAACTAACATAGAGTAACGGATTTTTTAGCCAACGCGAAAAAATAAATATCATTGTATTTGTCTCGAAAACATTTGGCTTAGAGAAAATTTGGATATTTAGAAAAGTGCTATTTACTATTTTAAACCTCAGTTCCTACGTTCATATCAAAAATTTGATTACAGGTTGATCCTCCTGTACATGAATAGCGCCCGACTCCATAAATTACGCCACTTTGATAAGTACCAGAGCCAACGTTCATGCCGTCCAAACCATTTCCATTGAAACCTGGGCCTTCATAACCAGGGGGCCTCGGGTCAGTCAAATTATCCGGTTTTGGACCGAATGGACCAAGGCCGCCCAGATTAGCTGGCTGCCATACGGTGTATTGGTCCAAATTGGTGTGGTCGCCTTGGTGGTCGCCTCCGTATCCTTGATATCCCGGATCTGTGTCCGGATCTGTGTCCGGATCAGTGTCCGGATCAGTGTCCGGATCTGTGTCCGGATCTGTGTCCGGATCTGTGTCGCAACCTTTAGACATTATTTAACATTATTTATGGGTCAATTCAAAAGAGAAAATTGTTAATTATTGCAGTTACCTTCATAGCGAACGCGCATTTCAGCCACATTACCCATCCCATTTGCATTTTGCCACCGCAAACTAATAGTTTTGGCCCCTTTCATCATTATTCCTTTGGTGCTGGATACAATTCTATCTCCGGGAACGGTATACCGTGTTTTCGAGGTACAGTGAACTTCATCTCCATCGACCAATAAGCAAACTTGTTGGTACGAGGCCTGTTCAAATTCAACTGGAGCATACCAGACGACCTCATGAAAGTTAATGCAATCGAAATTCATATCAACTTGGGACATACCGGTGCTGGCGGTAGATTGGTCACCATCAAACATATTTCCACAGTCGGCACCACCGGTACACGAAAAGCTGACAACAAGGCTGTGGAAACTCATTAAGAAAATTAGTGAAAAATTATGAGCAATTTTGAGATTTTAAGAATTCAAAACTTATTCACTTACTTATCAAGTTCTTTTTGGGTCCGTTTGGATTAGGTTTAAATTACATTTTGACTAGCACAAAAAACTTTTGAATATATTTTGAATATTTTTTTAGTATTCAAGAGTTTTTGAGAATAATTTTGGAGTATTTTTGGTACTCGAATAAAACTTTTAAATATTCTGGACAGCCTACTTCCGACGTTTGCCTCCCCATTCCACACAAGAATTTCCGGCACATAGGTGCCCGATCCAACATTCATGCCATCAAGTCCGTTTCCGTTGAATCCTGGCCCTTGATAAATGTCTGGTCGCGGTTCGTTAACGGGTTCCGGTTTAACTCCTATTGGCGACGGTGCTCCGACATTGGCAGGTTGCCAAGTTTCGGTATCTTTGTTTAGATCTCCCCCAAATCCCGCATATCCCGCATCGTTATCCTTTTCCTTATGATGGTCACCGCCAGCCTCGCAATGATACTTTTTGTTCAAATTTGCGACCATTTTGCCCCATATTTTCTTGACTTCTTTTTTGGGCGTGCGATTAATTCCGGGAAATCCACGGCTGAAAAAGTTTGCATAACCCTTTCCGACATTATCCAAACACGAACAAGGATTCTCGAGGGAAATGTGTCGAGCATTGTTTTTCACTTCATCCCAGGTACTAATGTCAAGATTATGGTTCCAAATTTTGTTTTTGATAAAAATGGACAAAAATATGTGTAAAAGTGCACGCCGAACGTATATAAAAGAGTTCAGACAAAAAAAATAAAAAATGGAATGTGGAACCCTAGACAAGATCATCTAAAATATCATTATGCTTGTTGTAAAACTTCCGCGCTGCTTTATCCATGGCAAATAGTTTTCGTTTTATGTTGCTTTTTGCTTTAGGCACCAGGCGACCAGCGCAGTCATCACCCCATTCTTGTAAATTGTTCAACCGTTTAACAAGATCGGTAATTTCTGTGCCCCCATTGTGTATGTGATCTTCAGTATGCATAGGCTCTAAAAGTACAGCTTAGATTAAAATAACAACCTGGTCTGTCATGTTAACACTCGTTATGTTAACAAAATTTCATTATGTTAAGCGTTTTTGAGGTTTGATGGTGTTAACATAACGGGTTAGGTGGTTAGGTAATTTATTAGGGCAGCACGGTTTTTCCGAGAAAACGTATATCAGGGAATTTATCGAGTTTCGACCAATAGGCCCGCACGGTAATATGGTTTTTCAGGGAAATTCCCTGATAAACGTTTTCTTGAAAAAACCGCGCTGCGATTTATTAGCGCCACACTGCAATTTTTCAGTAAAATCAGTCTGAATGACAGGCGCCACAAAAAGTAAAAATATTATTCTTAAAGAAATTCGTTATTACATTATGTACTTGCCAAACATTAGTATTGCCAAAAATAAATCTTACTGGCTGCATGACAATTAATAGACCTTCTAACCAGTTATTTTACCCAAGTTTACTGACAGTGTGTGTGCGTGTAACCTGTCCAATAACAGTGTAGCCCTGCGAATCGGGGTTGTGAATGCGCGTGTAACCAGTCTGATTACACAGTACTTACCACATTGACCATTAGTACACGTTGAAAATTGAAATCCGTCTGGGGCAGTTTCCGGCGCGTTTTCCGAAGCAAAGCCACATAGCATACCACTTACCATATCAAAATCGGATGAAACCATTTTAGATTTTAACACATTTTGTTTTTGTATACATATAGACCCTTGTTTGAACGTGAAAGCTTTGCATCCAGGATTAATGAAACAGGCCTGTGCACAGTCGGCGACAGTTGCGTGTTTGGTTCGGGCACCAATATCACCACCTGGAAAGTTCATATCTTCCCAGTAGGACATGCATGGCTCATTCACCGGAGGTGCTAAAATATTGTTATGATTGAATTTTGAGAATTCACTTTTCTCAAAAAATAAGGGACACCTTCTATAAAAAGTTTTTTTTTTGTAAAACTACGGTATTTCGCTCAAATAATAAAAGGGGCCCTTATTTTAATTGTGCATTGGTTAAATCCATATTTTGTTTTGTCCGGAACTTTCTAACCTGGCGTGGTAGTAGTCGTAGTGGTCGTGGTAGTTGTGGTTGTAGTGGTCTCTATAAAATATATCATTGAAACATATTAGTCTGTCTTGTACATCACGTGCCGGTACACCACCTACCGGCACGACCAACATAAATACCGTGCATCATAAATACATGTAGACGTTACTTTAAGCGAATAGTGTGACTTCATGCAATTTCAGGGTTACTTGAAGCGGTGTTTAGTGTACAAGTGTAAGTTTAAGCGGAATAGTGTTATTTCAAGCATTTTTATGTTACTTTAAGCGTTATACATTTCAAAAGAAAAGTCAGCTTCGGAATTATGCCCTGCTCTGCTCATAGTTACAATTGCTTTGCATAAGCTAGTGACATCCCAAATAAAATATAAATAATGTAGTACTAGGTATGAATAATAAAGGCATAGATCTCCCACCTAAAAGATCATCTTGCCAGGTTTCAATTTTAAGATTTTTCATTTGGGCATTTGGCGCTACATGGTCGAAAACCCAGCCACCAGGAAACGCTACAACATTTTGCAATAGTTTTGGAACCGTGATCAGACTTGCTTCTCCAAATAGCACTCCCCCGACAGTTATCGTCACCATTCGTGTGCCGGTAAAAACGTCAAGGGCTTTCAGTCGGGTATTATCACCGGTATAAATTAGACAACGTATAAGGCCGCATTTAAGTTAAAGTTAGCATTTGAAGTAACACATGTTTATACGTACTATTAGAAAAAAAACCTTGAAAACCATATTCCCATACCGACGCGTCAAAATGGAACGGACATACGGATTCTACGCACAAAAATAGGCCAGGCCGCTTATTTTGAGTTAAATCGCCTTAACAGTTAACTTAACTCTTAGGGGGAAGGAGTTTTTTGGAACCCGTAGGGGTAAAATGCGTGTAAATAAACACGCACTTAAAAAATTCACATTAATTCGCAATAATTCAAAAAAACTGGTAAAGCCAAGTTGTAGAGCTCGTCAAACTACGTCGATCTGACTATTCAGAAATTGATTTGGGCAACCAGGGCCCCCTAGAGAGCTGTTTAAAATCTCCAACCTACGCAAAAAATAACACCGTCAATCGAATTTTCTCGAAAAGTTGAGGGGGGTCACCTATACCCGTTTTGCCCTNTATTTTCCCCTGCTGACGCGTCATTATTTGTTTGAATCTGCAAAAATTACTTTTTTGTAGCGCCTCCCCACAAAAAAGTAGCGCACTTTTATGACATCATTCATATGGTTTTCAATAAAAGAAGGATATAAAAATCGAGTATAAAAGGTTTCATAACTATATCATATCCCAGATCCGAGATATTCACTAAAATAGTCGCTCGGGAACACATGTGGGAACACTGCGCGGTCTCGGGTTAAAGTGACCATTTGAAGTAGCACATAGCACATTGCGCACTATTAGAAAAAAATGTGACTGTTAAACCCATTCTTGTGTCACTTTAATTGTCGTCCATTCTTCTTCAATAAGCTCATGAGTGAAATCATCAACAAAATGCGCACTATTACCATTTACATCAAGATGAAAACGTAAAAAATAACTGTTCGGGTGAAAGAAAATAGCCGGAGTTCTGTCACCGGGACCGCCAATGCCGCCCAAACCCATATGTATCAGATTGGCCCAACCGGAAACTTTACCCAATGGCTTGATATCAAACTGGACATTCCAATTTTCATGAAGGGTATCAATTTTCTGGTACAAGTCTCTTCTCTCGAGAAGGAACGGGTGAACTAAAAAAAATTATTTCAATTACAATATAAAAAAAAACCGTCAGGATTGAGCACAACCTAGAGTAACTTGAATACGCCCACTGCGCAGTTATTTTGCCAACTTTTTTGTCCAAAAACATTTTGTTACGTAATATTGGCAAGATAACTGTGTAGTGCTAAACACTTAAAGGTAGGAATTTCTGGGAAAATATTGCTGAAAGTCCCAGCAAGAAACGAGGGAAAATTCCGACCAGATAAATGCTAACCAGATAAGTGCGCAGGGCTTAAAAGTGCCCATAATTCCAAACTGATAAACATACCACATTCGCCGGCGTCTGTCGGCTGGGTTGGGCAACATATGTATCCGTCATTAGTGGGCATATAGGAGTCGTTGGGTTCACATTCATTATTCACACTCAGAGGATTGATTTCCGGTACAAATGCAGGATCATCTTGCCAAGTGTCAATTTTTAGATTTTTCATTTGGGCCTTGGGGGCCCAATGATCAAACACCCAACCACCAGGAAACGCGACGACATCTTGCAAAATTTTTGGACTTGTGATTTCCCATGCTTCTCCAAACTGAAATCCACCAACATTTATCGTAACCATGCGTTTGCCGGTAACGACGTCGCGGTCTTTAATCAGGGTAGTCCACGATTGGAGATTTACAAATTTTGGACAAAATCATACATAGGTATTCGTCAATTTCAGATGGTTTCTTTTTCATTGAAATTTTGTTTTGGACAAAGTCTAAATTGGATAAAGGCAAAAATGGATAAAGCCCTACGTGGATTAAGGCTTATGTACTAACTCTACGCTCAACGCCCAAACGGTCGCTGCGTTGGGTTAAAATTTAAAATCCTGTTTTTGACCATTTAGACATGATACCAATTTAGTCCCTGCCCACTTATATTATTATGTAGACACCCTTTCTTGTGTCACTTTTATTGTCGTCCATTTTTCTTCAACAAGCTGTTGGCTAAAGTCATCAACGAAATGCCCGCTATTACCATTAACATCAAGGTGAAAACGTAAAAAGTAACTGTTCGGGTGAAAGAAAATAGCCGGAGTTCTGTCACCGGGACCGCCAATGCCGCCCAAACCCATATGTATCAGATTGCCCCAACCGGAAACTTTACCCAATGGCTTGATATCAAACTGGACATTCCAATTTTCATGAAGGGTATCAATTTTCTGGTACAAGTCTTCTCTTTGGAGGAGGAACGGTTGAACTGAACAAAAATTATATTAATTGTTATCCAAAGCAACATGTTAGTCCTCTTATTATCATTTCGTCCGAAAAGTTCTCTTATTTTACCACTTTTTTTATCCTAAACGTATCGCGATAATTTTAGGAGGTATCGAACTAGCGGTGAAAAATTTTCAAAAAAATCCTGAGGTGTAGAACTGCATGCGGAGATTCCAAAAAAGTGTATAAAAATTTATCATGCGTCCTAGCCAATTAACGTAGAAAGATTGGGTTATCTTACTACTTTTTGAGCACTATTATAGACTACAGTTATTGTTTAAGTGATAAAATAACTGTTAGATATACTAGTATGAGATCATATTTTATGTAATAAATCGACTGTCGGACTTCATTATCAAACTTATACTATATAACTTTAAACATACCACATTCTCCAGCATCTGTCGGCTCAGTTGGGCAACATATGTATCCGTCGCCAGTGGGGATACAGGTGTCATCGGCTCCACATTCATTATCGTCACACAAGAGATTATCTACAAATATTTTTTTCACAAAACATTTCAATTGTGTAAAAATTAGCACCTGAATTTAAGTACGAAATTTCCGCATTTTAGCCTCGTCATTGTGCAGCAACTTGTCTTTATAGTTTCAATCTATTTTAGCCTTTATTATGTATACTAAACTGTATTTGTGGTACTATTGAATGTAGTATTATTGAATGCTATTCTGGATGATAGTAGTTTCGACAAATATGTTCCAATATGCGTAGGTTACTTTAAACAAACAATCTTATGAGCGATAGTAATCAAGATTGAGACTTAACCAATTGCCAGTAGTGGCCTGTTGTTCATCGAAAGTATCCCTTAATGTCATCCTGCAATGCATCGAAACATTTGCCCTGCGCTTATAACTTGACACATGCATATTAGTTCGACAAATTCCGCTTAGTTTCACAAAATTTGAGCTCAATGGGTGGTTTTCAAATACTAAACACCGCAGGGTTACTGTTTAATACAGTAGGTGTTAGTATAGATGCACACTGACTGACTTACCGCAAACGCCATTCTCGCACTTTGAGAACTGAAAACCATCAGGAGCTCTGTTAGGGGCATTTTCAGAATTAAAATCACATCGCATGCCACTCGTCACTTTCGTTTCTGTAGACGCAATTTCTGAGGCAAACATGCCCGTTTTTTGGGAACAATATTTGCCATCTGTGGCGAAAAAAGTAAATGCCTATTAGAGGTTCAAAATTGGCTTATTTTTTATAAATCACTTATCCAGTAACTGGATTCCAGTTATGTTAACACCATCAAACGTCAAACACTGTTAACGTAATTGAATTTGTTAACATAACTGGGTAGGTTGTGGTCGGAAACCGAAACTCATAAAAGCCCAGAAAGTGTTAAAGGAATTTTGTTAACATAATTAGTGGTAATAACTGGTGGTAATAACTGATGATAATATCGCAAACCAAAATAATTAAAATTAAATCTGTTAATTCATAATGAGCTGGTACAAAACAGACTGTTAAGAGAACTGTGTAGTTCGTGGGATATTGTTAAGATAACTGGTTAGGGCGTGAGAAAAAATTGCAAAACGTTTGAGTACAAAAAGGGTCTTTAAAGAGGACGTAACTTTGTTAAAACAACTGGTGTTACACACAATTTTGAGCCCGATTCTGACATTCATTGTTTGTAAAACATGCCTTTGCGCATTCAGCTAAACTATCTTCGGATGTCGTAACAAGTTTGGTACCACCAGTAAAATTAACGTTTTCCCAGTATTTCATACATCCTTCGCCGGAAGAAGATTGGGCGGCGACGCCAGCGAGAACCGGCGCAATTAATTTTGGCAACATCTGTAATCGAAGTACAAATTTGAGACATATTTCAGTTTTAAAAATTGCGTCACGAATTCAGAGACTGTGACCATACTGTATCGATACTGAAAAAAAAAAAAATCTTTTCTGCCTTTTACATATTTACATATTTAGTTTCTTTTCTGCCTTTTACACATTTACATATTTAGTTTGCTTGAAATATGTGCCAAGCTTTCTGAGTCCTAAATGTGTGATGATCTTAGTAACCGAGTGTTTTCTTTCAGAACCAAATTTAAAAAAATGAAACCATAACGGTATACAATCCTTACTCCTTTTTGGGGTGCTCCTTTTTGGGACGATGGTTCCTTTTTGGGACGTGCTTTCGGCCAAAATGGGGCCATTCTAATAGAAAAATGATCCTTTTTGTGACGATGATCTTTTTTCGGACGCTATTTTCGAGAACCGAAAAGGTCCCAAAAAAGAGTAAGGACTGTATTTCCTGTAAACCGACTGACGAACATTACTTCTCACTTTCGTCAAAATTTTGTTTTTGAATACAAACGTAGTGACGAATGGGGCTTACCAAGTAAAGAACTTACGTGTTTTTCAAAACCTACCCTTGTCGCCCCTAACCTGGCTTGGCGTTGTTACCCTACTTTCATTTAAGAGTACCATACTAGTCTTGAATATTTGTCTCTTTATTTTTTAGTACGTCCCATAATTTATTGAAGATATTTTCTCTGTTTTGTACCCCATTCTCTTTAAAATACTACCAAAGGTATAATTATTTTGCCACTGAACATTTGTACCAGGCGATCGTTGACGTTCCAAAACTCCTAGCCAATGAGCGGCAATGCGTACGTGCGGTAGTGTGGTAATTCCCAAAACACTTTACTGACAATATATTAATCCCCAAGATTAAATTTTCTAGTTTGTTTTTCATGAAAACCTTACCTTGTACAAGTAACTTCATTATAATAATTTGTACTGTTAAGAATTGTTTATTATTTTTTGTAGTTGATAATTATGAATCATAATGTGGTAAGGATAACATGTAACTTCTGAAATGCCGTAAATAATGGTTGTGAAATTTTATTCAAAGATTTTAATTCCTTTAGTTTTTTAATCTTAAGGTTTTTGAAAAACGTCGGAAACCGGTCAATAAGCCAGATTAGCAATTTTTTTCATTAAAACAAGAGCCGTAACTGTCATTTGAAGACTATGCGTCCTATTGGGGGTTCAAGGATTAAATGTAATTCGTTTTAAATTTTTTTCACGGATGAATTTTAATTATTTGAAGTCGGCCATCTTGAGTTTGGGTAGTTGAGTAAGACGAAACTATTGTATGGCATTTTTGTACGCATGAAATACACTATGAAAAGCAAGTCTACTGATACAAATTTATATCACGCTGTTGTAAGTAAAAACATACACTTTGTAACTCTTTCAAATTGCTGTTGACTTTCAAATAATGCTGTTAGTCAAAATAATGTGCTTTGTAAACAATTTTTGCAACTTTTTTAGTAATTTAAAAACTTGAAAATTGAGACGTCCAGCAGTACTTGTATTTAGCACTGGAACCAGACATACAGTAGTTTAAAAATATATACTCATTTTATTTGATTTTTACTTGGTCTATCTAATACGCGGCCTGACGGTTTATCCGGCCACTTTCGTTTTCCAAAACCGACCGTATAAAGCCGCAAGTGACCGGATAAACCGTCAGTGCCTGGCGGGCTAAGCGAAAAAAAAATTGGGGAACACTGGCGGGCCGCATAAGCACACAAGCGGGAAATGTGGCCGGATAAACCGTCAGGCGGTGTACTGTAAATACAAAACAAATCGATTTAACAAGGCGGTCTTTATTCTGTCAATAAATTTTAAAGGTTATAAAATTGTTATAACAGTATGCGAAAATAAGTTTCAATTTTTGTCTTCTATTTCGCCGAAGGTTCTCTATTGATTGACTGCAAGTACGGTTTTTAATGGCTTTAAGTCCCAAAAAGTTTCTGGAGATTTCAATTTTGTAATTTTTATTTTTCAAATTTAATACATGGTTTTTTATTTAGATTTTTTTTTGAAATATCAACTTGTTTTTTAATCATGTTCTAAAATTCAACGAAACAATAATTTTTTATTTATTTTTATTGTTTTTTGTATGTACTTTTAAGATTGCCATTGTAATATTTTGTTAAATATTGAAATTGAAATTTCAATTTTTTCCCTAATTCTCAATAAACGTTTCAAATAAAATAATGGAATTGTTTATTTATATTTCCATTTCTATTTTAAAATAAAAACTGATCAAAAACCGTGTCGTAGCCGGGTCGCCACCAGCAGTCTCGCCAATTTTTTGAATCGGCCGGAAAGCAAACAGGAGCGCCTTAAATATTTAGATTATAGATTTAATAAATAATAATTTTGATCAAGTGAACAAATATATGTACCTCGTTTGTCGAATTTAGGTTGTTCAACGTTACATTCTTCAACATGCGCCGCCATTTTTGCACGCATTTCTCCGAACATTGTCAATTCCGCTGCGCAATCTACAAAACGAACCACGTAGTTGTGTCTGGAAATGTAAATTTAAATTAACTCACCGTCACCGCAGGTAATAAGAAGATTTTTGGTTTCATATGGGTCTAATTCGAGGTCAAAAAGCCACCATTGTTGACCTTCTGAGTTGGGATCGGCCGACTTCCACAAGTCCGATTGTTTGATTTGGTTAACATGGTCCTCTGCTGGATCGTCCGGAAAACTGTTTTTTGGGATCAATACAATCTACACCATGTACATGCTCAATCCTAGACCTTACAATGTTATCAAATTTTATATCGCTGTTTTTCCCAGCAATACTAATTCGTTACCAGAACACTTTTGTATATCACTTTTTTGCCTCATCATTGATACTATGCTTGTTTTGCCCCTTAAATTATCGGCCATATTTTATTTGATAAAACTAATATGTCACATTTCCTGGCGTAGTTTCATTTAATTCCCGTGCCCTATACCACATGAACGGCAATTCAACATCGGTTTCCTGAACTTCTTTGGGGAGTCCACCGATCAATTTGTACTTTCCAGAACGCATCGCCATCATTGGACTCGCCCATATTTTCCCACCAAGTGCAACTTTCTCATCAAGCGCAAACTGGTAATGCAAGTGAACATCA
>SCLG01000233.1:276625-289986 GCA_004367875.1 Oikopleura albicans
TTCATTCGACGATGTCAACAACTTTGCAATTTTGATATTCATGATGAACGAAACATTAGTACGAATGGTTATGTCAAGTTTTATGTAATTTTTAATTTTTTTTATTCTGAAAATTTCTCTAAGGTGTTTATTTTAGTTCAACGTTTGACATAAATCTCAATGAATTTCAAGGATTTAAAGTGTATGAGGGGACGGTTGGATTTGATCTTATTGACTACATAAAAATGATAGTCAAGGCAAAGCTAAAAACTCTCGACATGCCTGATGACGAGGAATCTGAATTTGTCGAAACTCAAACTAAAAAAGTAAACCAAAATTTCATGATATTTTAAACTAATTTTTATTGCATCACCTAACCATTTGAAATAACTCCTTAGTAATTACACATTTTATTCTTAAGTTTATCTACTCCCTCATGGATCAACGGCTCTTAGAATTAGACAATATCGATTCCCTGGATTCTCGTGAAAGTGGCGGAAAACACGCATCGCAAAGAGCTCTTTATCGCCAGCTACGAAATGTTCATCGAAACATTGCAGACTCTGTACTATCAGTATATTTCAATGTTTAAATGTAATTACGAGAAATTAAGTTATTAACTTGAGTTAAACTACTTCAGTTAAGGTAAGTTAACTGATGCGCTTCCGTCCATGCACAAAATCAATAACATGTTAAAACCAATTCAAAATAGCAGGCAAATCTGATCTAATTTGGACGACTTTCTCAATATAGATAGAATCTTAATTTTTGGGTCAAAAGGCCTGTGGAGGAAGCCGAGAATATTTCAAAACACGTGGTTTAGATCATACATCTTAATACAGGTGTTACATAATAGCCTCTTCCACAGGCTAGATCTATATTGAGAAAATCGTCCAAATTAGATCAAACTTGCCTGTTACTTATAGGTTGTTCGCGATAGAAATGCCGCAGATTCCTATTCTAGAACATTTAAAAAGTCCAAGGATTAGGTTGTTCGATTCTTAAACAAAAAATCCGCGCACCAGTTAATTCATTTTAACATCATTATTAACTTGATTAAAAACGTTAACGAATTTAGCTTAAAGGCAAAAAAAATTATTGAAAACAATAATAAATTTGTCTCATATATATTTTTCTAATAAACGATTATTGCAAACAAAAATAAATTGTCCAAAAGAGTTTAACCGGAAGTTATTGGGTCACATTTAGTCACACATTTTCACTATACTAGACTATCTACCCGTTTCACATAAATTTCCGCCGTTTTTTTTTTGTATTTTCTAGATAACCAAACTCGAGGTTCCACACGTCACAACTCGAATATCGCCATCTAGAAAATGCGGGAAAAAAGATGGTGGAAATTCATGTGAAACGGCGAGTAGTATTTCAAAATGGTTTTCTCTATTTTAGTTCGGTACCGTTTCAGCCCCGGTTTTTGTTAGATTACTCTATCATGTACTGGCGCGATTGTATACATATTTAGTACATGCTGTAAGAACTCATCCTGTTGGGAAAAAGATATTACATTTCTAAGAAATACTCCTATCAGGAAGTTAGTTATTGCGCAATTAGGGTAAAACAACCAGTCAATAAAAAACAGATAATTTAACAAATTTGTAGTTGACATTTAAAATTTTTATTAGCATCAGATTTTTACTACTTGAACTGAAATGAACCTATAAGTATTTAATGAAATAAAATGGACGAAAAATTGAATACTGCCTAAATTATCCGCGTTTATCATTTTTATAAAAACGTTTTTTATTGTGGCACATCACGTGTATTCGCCATTTTGTGGAGAGATCCTACCGGTATTACTAGAATGTTCCCCAGGTGACATGAAAACTAATTTTACGTCTTTTGTAATGACAATTGATAAATTATTGTCAAAAATCAAATAAAAAAAAACTCATTAAAATCCACACTGGATGGATTTAAATGAGACAAAAGAGCAGTGAATAGTCCGTTTTTTCAAGAGCATAAAACGTAAAATGATTCCAATTAGAGTTCAATTTTGAAGAGAAAGAAAAAACAACATGGACACAGCTCCACCGTCCTATACTGAAGCGGTTAATAATCAATATGATCCGAAATGGGCAGCAGCTCCGCCCTATTCCGAGGTTGTCCACGGCAGAGAAGAACCATTGCCCGGATTGACGTCGGGCTCACCGCCAGTTAGGGTGTTCAAACTCAATTTCAATATGTTTTTTTTTCATTTTGACCGGAAGGTTTAAGAAAGTGGAAATAAACACAAATCGTATCACAATACACCACTTATACTATCTTAACTATTTTGCCCAAAAATTGTGTTGATTAGATAGTTGGTTGGATATTATTGTTAAACAAAACCTTTGTTAAAATAACTGGTGTTAAGATAACTGGGTAGTCGGTGTATTTACAATATTTGGTTACACCAACTTACTAGTTATATTAACAGTTTAAATTAAATGATTTGCGTTATGTTACACAGGGTGCGCCGTTATCTTTCACAAAAAAAATCGGAAAAAAGTGAAACATAATGGCCCGAGCGGGAAATAGTGAAAGATAACGGCGCAGTGCGTAGGCGAATCGGTCTGCATTTCATTGAGGTGAAACATAACGGCTCCTACGGGCTTTTGAATTGCGCAATTTGAAAAACATTACGTAATGTTTAGTTTTTTTGTTATTTAAGCAGAAATGAGGTCATAGAATTGNATCCGGAAATATTGAAGTATTTAAATTGAACCCTAAAAAAACTGTTACTTTAGGCGAATAGTGTTACTTTAAGCAGCGTTACTTTAAGCAGGTAGGTGGTGTAGTTAAATAAAAAATTTCTAAATGTCTTTTATATTTGTATATTTTTTTGGTATCCCAAGTGAAAGATAACGGCGCAGGGCGTAGGCGGATAAGCTGGAAAATTTTTACGAAAAAAAGTGAAATATAACGGCACGAGCGGGGACGGGTGAAAGATAACGGCGCGAAAGATAACGGCGCACCCTGTGTAACAGTTTCCCCTAGGTTTACAGTTTTCACGTATGTTAACAGTTTTCCAATATGTGAACAGCTTTCCATTATATTAACAGTTTTATGTTATGTTTACTCGTATATTGTTTCCACCTAGGTGAACCTATGTAAGTGCCATAAACACTTATATTTGAAATACATTACACCAGATGACTCGTTATAGGGCTCAAATCTCGTTATAGGGCTACTGTTTGATAAACCGAAATTTCGTTATATGACTAATTTTTTCAATTTTAATCGAATCCTAAAAAAAGATTATAAAATATATGACTCATACCGTACAAGTCATAATTGTTATGTGGAAGCCGCACCCAAGAATCATAAAAGTACATTTTTGGTTCACATTTTACAATAACTCCGTTATAGCGCTATTCCGAATAACAGTTTTTTCCAGTTTAACCCACGTTTTTGCGTAGGCCAAATCTGTTATAAGGCTAAAACTCGTTATAAGGCTCTTTTTCAAAACCAATTTAGTAGGCCTATAACGAGTCATCTGGTGTATTTCAAATATACACAAATACACAAAGAAACATTAGCGAAACCATGTTTTACCAACGACTTTCAAAATTCAGTTTGTGCACCCTACCACTAGTGCAATTCAACCAACCACCAACCAGTGAATACCAACGTCAAAGGAAGGGTGTTAAAAAAACTCATTGAATCCGACTTATACTCCGTGTTGTGTTACGCTCTGTTATATTTTAAGTTTTTTTTCCGTTTGTCTCGTTATTAAAGGCATCTCAGTTAACCTCTGGTCAAAACTTTTTTTCGCAAGTCCGCCTACGCACTACGTCGTTATTTTGACCCTTGAGGAACCTCATCTCAAAAGATTTCACAAAACGTTCCGGCCATTTTTTTGGTCGATTTAAGGAGTTTTGCGCCCATTTGCACAGTTGTTCCCCTGGGAGTTAACTGCACAGAGGTTGTATCATTTTAGATGTCTGCAGTGCGTTAAACATGCGTTTGAAATACATCAAGGGTTAATCGACCATAAAAAGATAAAATTTAGTTATCAAATAAACATCCAATTTTGAGATCTTTCATCCAAGCAACGACTATTCGCGTAACGCCTGAACGAACCCGCCGAAGTCGACCACCCATCTTAAACCATTTTAGCCGAAGGACGGCAATACGATTTGGCATGCTTGCACTATTTTTAGCTGTCTTTGTCATTGGCATCAAATATATCTTTTAAAATGTCAATTATTTAAGTTTCTGCTTCAACAAATGTTTTAAGGTGTCGCCGCTTGAACCGCAAATAATACACGCTTTAAGACACTATTTTGAAATACTACTTGGCTGTTACATAATGAGATAAGAAAATACATGTAGTGACTTTCACTTTTGACTTTTATTTTTAACTATACTAGTATGCGCTGCTGAACGTTCTCCAAAATTTTGCGAATAACTGTTTTTGACGTTTGTCGCGAGTTTTGTTTTCCGCGAGTTACGTGTCCCGCGAGTTACTTGTCCCGCGAGTTACTTGTCTCGCGAGTTACTTGTCCCGCGAGTTACGTCTTCTGCAAGAACAGGTTTTTGCGAAAAACGCGATGCCAATATTATCACCACTGCACTAGTCAAACCCGTTTCAGCAGTATAATAGTAATACATCTTTACATAACTTTATTTAAGTTTCGTGGAATATTCAACACCTTATTTGCTAGATAATATTACGCACAAAAGCAGTGTTTAATAGTCAAAGATTAAACGTTTTGAAGAACTAGTTCAATACTAATGAAAATTCATTTTAGCTAAAAACGCTTTTTACGTAGAAAGCAATTATATTAGAAGGGCTAATTTTGTTCATTTAAAACTAAAGTGAAAACCAAGCGGATCAGACCAATTAATTCAAATACTGTGGAAAATGGCACCAGTCTCTTTTTTGTGGCGAAAGGTTTAACCTAAAATAATAATAGAATTAATAATCCAACGGAAATTTTCCCTTTTGAGCATTCTCATTGGCCAGTTAGTGGAGAAATTTCGGCGGATTTCCCTTTCGCCACAAAAAAAGAGACCGATTCAGACGGTTCATCAGACGTTTCAAGACGTTTTTTTATTTGAATTTGTAAAATTATCATTGAGTTACAAATTATAAACCGAAAATGAAAGGAAATGATGAAATAAATAAGATTTTAGTATTTTTTAATCCTAAAAAAGTAAAATTTTCTTGAAATTAAAAGACCGTATCAAAAATATGCTGAGATCCATGTAAATATCTAGTCGTATTTTTGAAACGTTAAAAAGATACGAAAATTCTAAAAGTGCGACCAATTTTCGTCCGCTCGGCTCGGCTCGCCATTTTGCAAGTTTTGGCTCTGAGCGAGTCACAGAGAGCCATTTGTGGCGAGACCTGGTTGCGACAACCATAGTTGTTCCACACGGTATACACCGGGTGCGCAGTTATCAGGCAGGTTTCGCGACACAAAAACCTGCCTGATAACTGCACACTCGGTGTATACTATAATTAGTATGTATACTATATTATGTATACTATAGTTTGAAAAAACGCCTAACGCTAGCGACTAACGGCGTTAGGTTAGGCGCGTCGCCTAACCTAACCTAACGCAAACGGGGTTCCGCCTAACGCCTAACGCTCGACTAACGCTTGACTAACGCTTGACTAACGCTCGACTAATNCTGACTATTCAGAAATTGATTTAGGCCACCAGGCCCCCCTAGAGAGCTGTTTGAAATCTCCAACCTACACAAAACAAACACCGTCAATCGAATTTTCTCGAAAAGTTGAGGGCGGGTCACTAATAACCGTTTTGCCTTACGGGGCCTCCATATGCCTTAAATCGACGAAAAATACCAGTTGCGTGTCTATTTACACGCACTTCCCCCTGTGAGTTAAAGTAAAATCGGCTCGTGTTGTTTTAAAACTGATCTTTGTGGACAACCTACGCACTACCCATTTGAAATAACAGTTGGCATTTGAAATAACAATGTTCATTTTAAGGGTTCGTCGACCCCTATTAGGGCATCCTTAGTAATTACACATTTAATTCAGTTTTTTTTTTAAGTTTATCTACTCCCTCATGGATCAACGGCTCTTAGAATTAGACAATATCGATTCCTTGGACTCCCTTGAAAGTGGCGGAAAACACGCATCTCAAAGAGCTCTTTATCGCCACCTACGGAATGTTCATCGAAACATTGCAGACTCTGTACTATCAGTATATTTCAATGTTTAAATGTAGTTACGTCGTAACTGTTACGAGAAATTAAGTTATTAATTAAAGTTATTAACTTAAATTAAATTGCTGTAGTTAAGTTAACTGATGCGCGCCCGTCTTTGTAAGTATGCACAAAATCAATAACCTGTTAAAAACCAATTCAAAATACTTCTAGGTTGTTCGCGATGGAAATGTCGTAGATTCGTATTCTAGAAAAATTACAAACTCCAAGGATTAGGTTGTTCGAAAAATGCGCGTACCAGTTAATTCATTTTAATATCATTATCAAGTTCATTAAAAACTTTAACGAATTTAGCTTAAAGGCAAAAAATTATTGAAAACAATAATAAATTTTTCCCATATATATTTTTCTAATAAACGATAATTGCAAACAAAAAAAAATATGAAAAAGAGTGTAATCGGAAGTTATTGGGTCACATTTAGTCACAAATTTTCACTATTCTATACTATCTAGTATAGTCCTTACTCATTTATCGGACGTTTTCGGTTCTCGAAAATAGCGTCCGAAAAAGGAGCATCGTCACAAAAAGGTCCATTTTTCTATTAGAATGGCCCCATTTTGGCCCAAAAAGCGTCCGAGAAAGGAGCAATCATCCGATAAATGAGTAAGGATGGTATTTCAAAATGGTTTTCTCTATTTTAGTTCAATACCGTTTCAGCCCCCGTTTTGGCGGATCACTCTATCATGTACTGGTTAGACGCGCAATTGAATACATATTGAGTACATGTTGTCAGAACTCATCCTGTTGGGAAAAATATATTACATTTATAGGAAATACTCCTATCAGGAGGTTAGTTATTGCGGAATTAGGATAAGGCAACCAGTCAATAAAAACAGATATTTTAACAAATTTGTAGTTGACATCTTTACCTTTTATTAGTATCAGGTTTTTACTACTTGAACTGAAATGAACCTATAATTACTTACTCAAATAAAATTGACGAAAAATTGAACCTAAATTATCCACTTTTATCATTTTTATAGAAACGTTTTTTGTATTGTGGCACATCACGTGTATTCGCGATTTTGTGGAGAGATCGCTACCGGTTTTACTAGAATGTTCCCCAGGTGACATGATCGAAAAAAACTATATACTAATTTTACGTCAAGATACT
This sequence comes from Oikopleura albicans, assembly GCA_004367875.1. Taxonomy (NCBI): domain Eukaryota; kingdom Metazoa; phylum Chordata; class Appendicularia; order Copelata; family Oikopleuridae; genus Oikopleura; species Oikopleura albicans. Next base: position 283,921 of record SCLG01000233.1, read on the forward strand.
TTTGTAATGACAATTGATAAATTATTGTCAAAAATCAAATAAAAAAAAACTCATTAAAATCCACACTGGATGGATTTAAATGAGACAAAAGAGCAGTGAATAGTCCGTTTTTTCAAGAGCATAAAACGTAAAATGATTCCAATTAGAGTTCAATTTTGAAGAGAAAGAAAAAACAACATGGACACAGCTCCACCGTCCTATACTGAAGCGGTTAATAATCAATATGATCCGAAATGGGCAGCAGCTCCGCCCTATTCCGAGGTTGTCCACGGCAGAGAAGAACCATTGCCCGGATTGACGTCGGACTCACCGCCAGTTAGGGTGCTCAAACTCAATTTCAATATTTTTTTATCATTTTGACCGGAAGGTTTAAGACGGTGGAAATAAACACAGGTCGTATCCCAACACATCAAACTAATTATCTTAACTGTTTTGCCCAAAAATTGTTTTAATTGAGTTTTTATAGATAGTTGGTTGGATAACCAAACCTTTGTTAAAATAACTGGTGTTAAGATAACTGGGTAGTCGGTGTATTTACAGTATTGGGTTACACCAACTTACTAGTTATATTAACAGTTTACACGTAATGATTTGCGTTATGTTAACAGTTTTCCCTAGGTTTACAGTTTTCCCCTATGTTAACAGTTTTCCAATATGTGAACAACTTTCCATTAAATTAACTGTTTTATGTTATGTTTACTCGTATATTGTTTCCACTTAGGTGAACCTACATTTATGTAAGTGACATAAACACTTATATTTGAAATACATTACACCAGATGACTCTTTATAGGGCTACTTTTTGATAAACCGAAATTTCGTTAAATGGCTAATTTTCTTCAATTTTCATCGAATCCTAAAAAAAGATTATAAAATATATGACTCATACCGTGTAAGTCATAATTTTTCTGTGCAAGCCGCACCCAAGAATCATAAAAGTACATTTTTGGTTCTCGTTATACTGCTATTCCGAATAACAGTTTTTTCCCAGTTTAACCCAGTAGTTTTTGCGTAGGCCAAATCTGTTAAAGGGCTAAAACTCGTTATAAGGCTCTTTTTCAAACCAATTTAGTAGCCCTATAACGAGTCATCTGATGTATTTAAAATACTAATTTACCCAACTTACCAGTTGTGTTACTGAGTACATCCATGCCCCGGACAATTGCGATAACAGTCTTATGTTTGTATAACATAAATTTGATTGAATAATTTTTGAAGCTTGATAGATACATATCTGCCTAATTTACACAAAGATACATTAGCGAAACCATTTTTACCAACGACTTTCAAAATTCAGTTTGTGCACCCTAACACTAGTGCAATTCAACCAACCACCAATCAGTGAATACCAACGTCAAAGGAAGGGTGTTAAAAAAAACTCATTGAATCCAACTTATACTTCATGTCGTGTTACGCTCTGTTATATTTACGTTTTTTCCGTTTGTCTCGTTATTAAAGGCATCTCAGTTAACCTCTGGCCGAAACTTTTTTCGCAAGTCCGCCTACGCACTACTTCGTTATTTTGGCCCTTGGGGAATTAGTTAGAAAAGGATTTCACAAAACGTTCCGGCCACTTTTTCGGTCGATTTAAGGAATTTTGCGCAAATTTGCACAGTTTTTCCCCTGGGAGTTAACTGCACAGAGGTTGTATCATTTCAGATGTGCGCAGTGCGTTAGACATGCGTTTGAAATACATTAAGGGTTAATCGACCATAAAAAGATAAAATTTATTTATCAAATAAACATCCAATTTTGAGATCTTTTATCCAAGCAACGACTATTCGCGTAACGCCTGAACGAACCCGCCGAAGCCGACCACCCATCTTAAACCATTTTAGCCGAAGGACCGCAATACGATTTGGCATGCTTGCACTATTTTTAGCTGTCTTTGTCATTGGCATCAAATATATCTTTTAAAATGACAATTATTTAAGTTTCTGCTTCAACAAATGTTTTAAGGTGTCGCCGCTTGAACCGCAAATAATACACGCTTTAAGACACTTTTTTGAAATACTACTTGGCTGTTACATAATGAGATAAGAAAATACATGTAGTGACTTTCACTTTTGACTTTTATTTTTAATTAGACTAGTATGCGCTGCTGAACGTTCTCCAAAATTTTGCGAATAACTTTTTTGACGTTTGTCGCGAGTTACGTTTTCCGCGAGTTACTTGTCCCGCGAGTTACTTGTCCCGCGAGTTACTTGTCCCGCGAGTTACGTCTTCTGCGAGATAAGTTTTTTGCGAAAAAACGCGATGCCAATTTTATCACCACTACACCAGTCAAACCCGTTTCAGCAGTATAATAGTAATACATCTTTACACAACTTTAAGTTTCGTTGATTATTCAACACATTATTTGCCAGATAATATCACGCACAAAAGCAATGTTTAATAGTCAAAGATTAAACGTTTTTGAAGAACTAATTCAATACTAATGAAAATTCATTAGCTAAAACCGCTTTTTACGTAGAACGCAATTATATTAGAAGAGCTCGTTTTCTTCATTGAAAACTAAAGTGAAAACCAAGCGGATCAGACCAATTATTTCAAATATTGTGGAAAATGGCACCGTCTTAATCGGTCTCTTTTTTGTGGTGAAAAGTTTAACCTAAAATAATAATAAATTAATACTCCAACGAAAATTTTCCCTTTTGAGCATTCTGATTGGGCCGCAATGGAGAAAGTTCGGCGTATTACCCTTTCGCCACAAAAAAGAGACCGATTCAGACGGTTCACCAGACGTTTCAAGACGTTTTTTCATTATTTTTTGAATTTGTAAAACGTTATGAAACTGAAAATTATCATAGAGTCACAGACTATAAACCGGAAATGAAAGGAAATGATTAAATAAATAAGATTTTAGTATTTTTTTAATCGTGAAAAAGTAAAATTTTCTTGAAATTGAAAGACGGTATCAAAAATATGCTGAGGTCAATGTAGCCATTTGTGGCGAGACCTTGTCGCGACAACCATACGTGTTCCACACGGTATATACACCGGGTGCGCAGTCATCAGGCAGGTTTCGCGACACAAAACCTGCCTGATAACTGCGCACCCGGTGTATACTATAAATAGTATGTATAAAATGTGTGCAAGATTAGGTAAATACTGAAAATAGTTTGCATCGGGAAATAATTGAAAGTAGTGTAATTGTAAGCTCTATATGATATGTATTTAAAATAATACAATTCAATTAATATACAGTCCCTACCTAGTTAACGGGTATCTTGAAATCTGAAAATCGTACCCGTTAACTAGGTAGGTACCCGTTAACTAGGTAGGCTGGGGACCTTCCACCAAAAAATCCATAAAATGAGGGATTTTTGCTTTTTTGATATTTTAATGCTGTTTTCTGATTATAAATATCGGGTACGAATTAGGGAATTTTCTTCAGCGGTCTAAGTTTACAAAATTCATTGAAATAAAAGTTGATAAAGTAGTGTACCCGTTAACTAGGTAGGTTGATGTCATAGGGTTTGTCGAATATGTGTTCAAAGTCTTCAAATCGTCTAAATACGCTATTGATCCTATAGACTTGGATTTACTGATTAGAAAAATATATTACACCACACTGAAATTTTAACTCCTAGCACCTCAAAAAGACGAAAAACTAGCCTTTTAGACATTTTTTCGTGAAAATATTTGTACCCGTTAACTAGGTAGGAAAAAAATCCTGAAAATCGTACCCGTTAACTAGGTAATACCCGTTAAGTAGGTACCCGTTAACTAGGTAGGGACTGTAATGAATTCAGTTTTGTTTGCTCCATTTTTGAAAATTCACAAGTTTATCTCTGAGAGGTGACACTGACACGTATTTTTTGTGAGAGCGAAGATAAATTATAGAGTATTATGTTGTCTGATTGATATCATATTTTCCTTGTTTGTTCATCACATAGGTATGTTCGTCCTGTTTTATATTTATATTTTTAGAGATTTTTTTAGAGATTCAAGATGTTCGGTTTCAAGGCGACCCTAAATAATGGGGAAGAGATAAGTCTGAAAAAGTATGAAGGTCACCCTTGTCTTATCGTCAATGTAGCCTCTGAATGAGGAGTAACTGACTCAGAATACAAAGCAATAAATCAATTATACAANTTTAGCATCGGCGCATCGGGGTTAACTAGGTAGGGACTGTAATGGTAATCTACAATGTTCCACGATATGGTAAACGTACTTTGGGTGCAAAGTTCACTTATAATCATAACGTATAAGACACTTTTTTCGCTAAAGTGTGGATTTTTTTGTTGACCTTTTTTGAATTGTAGTCAATCACGTAAGTACTGTTAATGCTATCGATTAACTTTTTTCGGCCTATTATGAAGAAATATGTATCGGAAATTATTATGAAGCGTTTTTTTTAATATCTTTTTTCTTTTGTTCAATTTTAAGGTCACGAAGTTGAAATTTTTTTTTATGTTTAGTGTCTTTCGAATTTTTTTTTGTTCAAATATTAAAATTTGAAAAAAACGCTTCATAATAATTTTCGTCCTTGTAATTGAAAGATTTCACAAAAAAAAAACGAAAGCAATACAACCAACAGTTTTCACGTGATTGGCGGTTCTTTGGTTTAGGTTTTGCGAAGTTCAAGTTCTGGTGGACGCTCCGTAGTGACAATAAGGAAAATAAAAATACATCCGTGTTGAAGTAGAACCTGTGTTATTGTAATACAACACAAAAAAATAATCCAATCGCTTTTGTAGAACGGATTTTATAGCGGTTTCCCTAAATGCACACTTTGTAAACAAATCGACTCACCCCTCCTTAATTAAAAAAATCACCATTTAAAAAGTTTCTAAACTAAATTTACTTTTGCTAAAAAAAAAGCTTTATTTTCGTAATGAATAATTTATACAAAATTGATTTTTTCACGAGAAAAAAAGTGTCGCGTTGTGTGCACACTTTTCATTAGGCCAAAACCGGTAGATACGTTTCATGGTTTTGAAACCCCCCGTACGCACTAGGCCCAACCTTTTGGCGTCGTTTACCGTTAGAATTAAATTCACATCTTGTTTCGTCTGAGAGGAGTAGTAAAAGTATTGTAGAATAATGAAAAAAACCGTCATATCATATAATAAAAATACTATTGTTATATTCAAATATAACTCATTGTTTATATTTTTGATTGTTTACACTTTTTTCGCCATTTGTTACTTTGTTTCGCCATTTGTTACTTTTTTCGCCATTTGTTACATTCGCCATTTGTGATATTACCCACATCCTAGTATGTCTATTTATTTGATTTGGGCACGTTTAGCAAAGATTTCCATGCGTTCACCCTAGGCTGTAGTAGCTTTTCTTGGAAATTTGTAAACAAAACTTGTGTACTAGGGTGAGTCAGGTCGTCAAGAAAACAGGTATCCCATATGATATTGAAAAAATCAGATTATACGTTTTGTATAATTTTTCACAAGTTTTTGAAAAAAAAAATTTACTGTGTACAAAGGCTTCTTTCATAATTGCTCGTTTCAGCGCAATTATCGATCTAGAAAGAAAAATATTNACGCATGAAAAATTATGCAATATTATAGCCATAGTTACACTTTTTTTCTATACCTAATACACTAATTAAATTTTGTTAGTTTCGTTTTCGGGTGTAACATGTTTTATCAATTTCAAACTTTCCATTAGACATTTTTCTTAGCACCCATTTTCTTCGTTGATCTCAATGTGGACGGAACTTACGACGTGTTTTCAAATTCTGCGGTTGGTTATTTTTGTAAATCCCGCAATAAAACTTCTGACGATAAAGAAATGGAAGAAGTACAAGAAAAACCCGAAGTCGATGAGCCACAATCAGACTCTGTTTGGAAATATGTTTTTTCGGCAAAACTGTTGATTTATGTCGTGTTTTATACATGTCTGACGGTGCGGATCAACACTTTTCCGAGTTGGGCACTGCCGTGGTTTCAGTGGACATTTAGTGTTCAAGAACCGGCTGAAATGGATAAAAATGTGTCGCTTTTGATGGATATTTATGGATTCACTTACTACTTAGCATTGGTTATTGCACCTATACCAGGACTTTTTATACGATGGATGCAACGTGTCTTTAAATCGGATATT
>SCLG01000234.1:0-13267 GCA_004367875.1 Oikopleura albicans
ATAAAACTTGCTCGAGAGCTTCTTCTTTTTTCTGTCGAGAACTCAATTGTGCGCGTGGTGAAAAAAAAAATTCACCATCCGTCTTACGTCTTTTTTTAATTTTGGACAGTCCATTTTTTGTGACAGTGACACTCAGATATGATACAGAATGAAATGATGCAGAGTGAAATGAACAACAATATACGTAGGGTGCGTACGACTTTGACAAAGAAACAAAAAAAAACAGAGATTTTCCTGTGGCGATAATTTTAGAAACGGAAATTGAATTAAAGTTAACTAAGAATAAGGGTATTCCGCCTTGAAACTGAATCACTTGGCGGGGTTGTTTTTTAGTTCAACATAATTTTTTTTTTTCAAAATTTTTGCAATCGAGGTCAAAGTGCGCCCGATTTTGGCCTTTTTTCGCAATCAAAAATTGAAAGTCGTTTTTCTCTACTTTATGGTTGAAATTTCATGAAATTTGATTTTCCCCATACCTGGACCAAATGTGCGCTGATTCATGGCGGTTTGAATAAATATTTAACTAAGAATAAGGTTATTCCACGTTGAAAATGAACCACTTGGCTGAATTGTTTTTCGTTTTTTTTCAATTTGTTCGTTAGAGAAATGAGAGAATAAATCAAAGATTCAGTCGGAAGATCTCTTTGAAGAAGTGGTTCAATTTCAACGCGGAATTACCTTATTGCAAATTAAATCATACAATGACTCACCCTTATAATAGTACAATATTGCCCGACGAGTTATGATGGTGACTACGCATTTGGTAATCCTAATTTTCGACAACGACCCAGAGCTTATCAGACAGGTAAATATATAGCTTATTTTCACAAAAATCATCATGGACGCATTCATTGTTTCGCAAATTCAAATAACTTGTATGTTTTTGGGGAAACGCGCTTACCTTCAAACACAGATTGCGGAATATTGTCCGCATGGGCAAAGCAACCACGTTTTTCTGGGTGTATTATTTTATTGAATGTAACGGCAGTGAAAATCAACATAGAATAACCATTTTTCAATTGACAAAAAACTGAAAAAACTATTGTTACAGGATTAGTTAAAAACAATTACACTTTAATTAGACCTGGGAAACTAAAAAAAAACACTTTTTTCCCAAATAACTTTTCACGAACTTATTTTTTGTTTCAAAACCACATTGCTTGGAGGATCACTTCTAGGTGACTAAACAGATTAGCAAACGGACGATTTTGTCCAATACGGACGCTTTTTTGAAAAAAAAATGTCCCAAAACAATCGAAAATGGACACTTACTGACAATCCATCCCAATACGGCCGCTATTTTTGAGCACCAAAAACGTCCGTAATGGAAGTAAGGACTGTTGTCGATAACGTTTCAATTGCAAAGTCAGGAAAATAAGTTTAAAAGGGGCTGGCAATGAACGGGTTCAATAAGTAAAAACACAACGAGTGATGACGCGGACAATCATCCTCACCTGTGTTCTCGGAACTTTTTTAAATATGTGTTCAAAGGTTTCGCTTTACAGAAGATTGTTCTGTGTCACTTATTTGAGATAAAGTCCTGTAGCTAATGGAAAGAAAGCTGAAATCGCATTGGGCCAATGCGTGCGCGCAACCCCAATACTATTTTTATACCGCTTTCATCGGGTCCGAGTGTTATACACCACCTAACCATATGACTTAAGACCATTTGGCTTAACAGTTTGCATTTGACTTAACAATTTGCATTTGAATTAACACTTTTTTTCAGAAAAAAATGTGTTAAGTCTAATGGTTAGGTGGTGTACTTTAATTTCATAGCACACTGAGTTTTCTTTTCAATATCGAGTTTTATCAAAATTTCTAATACACAGATCGGCTACGTCGTTAACCGGCCACTGAAATTTTTCAAAAATTGGGTGAAATTCGAAACAGGCCGGTTAACGTGAAATCGGCATTGTTTTATATGATTTGATGTCCTATAATTTATAGGTTATAATTTATAGCGTATAACACGTGACTATTTTTTATGACTGTTACGGATGATACATACATATCTTATTAGCGCACTTTGGAGACCTCATGTAAAAAATGGATCCCAAAATCAAGTTCCGTTTCCAAAATACTTCAATAAGTCACAATAAATAAGGCAAAATAGATATACCATGAATTATTTCTTTATCTTGCTAATGATCGGTGAAACATTTTAGCAAAATATAGAAAGAATCCATTGTAGTTATCAGGTAGATAATAATCAATAATGAAAAAATAGGCCTAAGTCAAATAGGTCTAACAAAAAAAAAGAAAACCTAGAATTTTCGGGAGCTAAAATACGCAAAAAATCATATAACCAGAATGGAATTCAATAGGAATTCTACGGGATGTGTCAGAATTTAAAGAGACGGTGAACTTGTTGATGGGTAAAAAATTTTTTGTAACGCCTCTGAAAAATACCAACCACATCGGCGGCATTCCTGTCGATGCACATTTTGTGTGTGTGTGTGTGTGTTCAAATATTTTTTCCTAAAAAAACGTTACATAAAAGCGTCTTGATGGAAAGTCGCTAAAAAGTTGGGAAAAAAATTTCACTTTTTTTTTGGAGAGAGCCAGAGAAAAAAAGTGCTCAATTGGCGGCGCTGTGGGTTGAAGGGGGGAAGGCGAAGAACCCTCGCTTCTCTAACGCCCATTCTCTAACGCTAATTATGTTTTAGCACGAACAAAAAAAATGCATTCCGATTCAAATACGTCTATGAGTCAGGATATGAAAAACAAGGTGAGTTCAAATTTTTGGAATTCTTTTGAAATTCTCTCTACATGTGAAGTGACACAGCGCAATCCGTAAAAAATACACACAAAAAAATGAGATTTGAAAATTAGAGAAACACACAAAACAAAACTAGAGAAAAAAAATCAAAAAGAGGATTCAGCTGCATCACATTGCGGACGAAAAGAGAATTTATCATGATATATCATGATATATCATGAAATATTTTTTTTTATTTACAATTTTATTTTTAGGACGAGGATAACGGAAAGGCTCTTCAATACGTTCTTTTTTCATAAATAATTGCATACGAAAATATTCGTGGTTTAAATCGCAATGGTTTACGGACCATTCTTCAAATAATTCAATAAAATGATATTTAACTTAAAAAAATTGCAAAATGTTAAAAAAAAACACTTGTTGCCGTTCATTTTCAGATCAGGCTCATAATACTACTCATAATTTCTACTCAGCGTTTTACATGAATTTCCGCCGTTTTGTTCTTTCATATTTTCTAGATAGCCAAACTCGAGTTTTTTTCCGCACTTCAAAAACTCGAATATCGTCATCTATAAAATGCGGGAGAAAGACGGCGGAAATTTATGTTAAACGCCGAGTATCATTTTTCGACAAATATCTGCAAACTAGAAACAGTAAATTTGGGGTAAAATACTCATTTGGGTTTTTATGCCAAATTTATTTTAAAATGGATTAGTGGATTTCGTAAAAATGGGCAAATCGAAACATTTTCAATCTTTATGAATCATAATTTATGATTAGTTGATTATAAATTTTTATTGAAGAGTAAACAACAGAAGATGAGGGAGTTTGGTCGCCGGATATCGAAAGTTCATTCCAAGAAGCCTTACAAATATATCCACCGTGCGGACGAAGAAAAATTATTCTTTCTGATGAAGGCAAAATGTACGGTATGTTAATTGAGCACAAAANGAATAAAAGTCAGTTCAAGTATTAATCACGTGGTGGAGTAATATTTGATCATACTATGGCGCACAGGTGCCATCTTCCATTGGTGCACGCCAGAATCGGCCATTTTATTCGAAAATTGTTTTCGCTGATTTTTAACTTTTTCTTTTAAAAATTGTTTTTGGTAAGTTAAAATTATTTTTAAATAACCATAATTAGCAGATAAATTTTATTGGTAGATTTGCTTTTATTCCAGTGAAATTCGTTACTATCTTCAGGTTAATTTTCAATAAACAATGCGCGAGCTCCGGCTAAGGAGAGTTAAGGTACATAAGGCCTCCATTGGTACCATCATAGCATGTATACCGAAAGAAGCGCTTCCATTTTGCGTTGGTGTTTGGCGCGCAGACGTCCATGGGTTAACTCCCAGGGGGAAGTGCGTGTAAATAGACACGCAACGTGTTTTTTCGTCAATTTAAGGCATATGGAGGTCCCGTAAGTCAAAACGGGTATTGGTGATCCCACCTCAACTTTTCGAGAAAATTCGATTGACGGTGTTTTTTTTTTGCGTAGGTTGGATATTTCAAACAGCTCCTAGGGGGCCCTAGTGGAATATTCAGATCGACGTAGTTTGACGAGCTCTACAACTTGGCTTTACCAGTTTTTTCGAATTATTGCGAATTAATGTGATTTTTTTAAGTGCGTGTTTATTTACACGCATTTTCCCCCTACGGGTTCCCAAAAACTCCTTCCCCCCTAAGGGTTAAAATTAGCGTAAGCGTTAAGCGCATCAGACGAATGTACGACAAACGTCATTAATCGAAAAACGCTGCACGCCCGGTTTGTTAACAGCCGTGGTAGAGTTAACTACATTTTAGCAACACTGGTCCATTTTAGAAAATAATCTTCGAAGAAAAAATAATTTTTCTGGTCACGAATTTCGTAGCTCCTCTTTGGTAGCGATTTTTAATGAAAAGCTATAAATTATAGCTGATAATTTATCCACTTTTATTTATTAGGTCGAAACGAGCTCATTGCGCGATATATTTGGCTCAAAACTGGAAAACAACGAACGCGGAAACAAGTCTCATCGCATATCCAGGTAGCAATTATTGTTTTTTTTTGTGTTTTTTTTCTTTGAAGGGCGATCGATAACACCACGCGGTTTTAGGTCCCAAAAATTCGGCATCTTTCTTTTGTGGTTCTTTTTTCTGTTTTCAATACTAAATGAGTGAGCAAAAACTATTTCCGACATGTTTTTGTCTTTATTAGTTCGCATAAAGAAATCTCGATTTTTGAAGCTCTAAAAATACAGTACCTGACATTAACTGGGGTCGAAACAATTGGTTTTTATTCCCTTATTCAAAATAATTGTAGGTACTTCAACGGCGGGAACGCCGAGAGCAGCACGTGGAAGAAGTGAGACCTAGATTTACTATTATAATTATTATGCATGTCTCAATTTTATGGGGAAACAATAAATTAACACGTGATTTATTAACAGCATGATTTCGGAACAAAAAATTAAGAAGATAAATTAGCTTTTGTTGGTTATTATTATTGGATTGTGTGTTTAAGGCGGATTTGACTTCAAATCGCCTTTATGTAGGTTTAAAAAATGAATGACTGGAATTATGAACATTCAGTCATTATTTCCAGTCAATTATTTTTTAACCTACGTAAAGGCGATTTGAAATCAAATCCGCCTTATTAACTTCTATTTATCAGATTTTCTGACTTATTTTGGACTTTATTATTGAACTGATAAAAATTAGTAGAGATTACTCCGCTCAAAAATAAGCGGATTTCTTTCTCTATGTATTGATTCCGTATTTTTACCCGAAATACCAAAAAACGTTGTTTCATATAAGACTGTGCCCTTGATTGATTCCGCAATCATTATGTAGCACAAAATATACCCCACTCACACTAAGCTTAGTTCACATCCGCTCTATATGATTTTAATTCCTTCCATAAAAACGAAAATAAGATCAGTTAATTATTAAGAAAATTTAGGTATTGCATCGCCGACGACTCCGTGAGCAACATGCGGGAATGAAAAATAATGTATCAAATGCCTTGAGCAATTTCGGCTATCCAAATCTCGGCGGTTATCCTTTTCATCACTGGGCTAAGCATACTGGACATGCAGAGTAAGTACAGTATCATATTAATATGAGCTGGTGTATATTATATACATCGAGTGTATACGGTGTATCGTAGTGATACAAAAAGACGAAAAAATTCATAATGTTACCAATTTTTGGTAACGTTTCTTGGCAGCGCGTCTGAGGCCTGTTCGGTCTGCGATTGGTCCTTTTTAATTAGTCTTTAAATTTCACGGTGTGAAAAGCGTCCGTATTGAGACTATTGGCCCTGGAAACTCAAAAAAGAGTGCGTCCGTATTTACGAGTATACGCTAAAAATTTCCGCTTAGATTTTTTTCCTCTTTTTATTTCAGGACGGTATTTAGGTATATTATTACTAACAGTGTTCCTAGATATAATCTCAGCTTTGGGCTAGCGAAATACCAAAACATTGACTACTCTCAAGTGTGGAATCAAGTGAACCAATCAAAGAAACTTGGCGGTGCTAAACTCAGAATGGTCGACTTCAAATTAAACTTTCGAAAAACATCCCAGGCTGATAATCAGCTCGAATTCAACGCGGACCAGAAAGATACACTAGTGAGTAATTTACGATTATCATGCCATTTCTAGTTTACGCATAATCGTGCTGTTTTGCTTTTTGAAAAAAGCCGAGGAGAAAACAATCGGCAAAAATACACACAAAAAAGGGTTGAGCGCTTGACCTTTATGACCTAGATGTTGAATTTTTAAAATTGAAAATAAAAAATTCGAAACAACAGGGTTGTAAGCATTTGTTCAAAGATAATTTTACAATTGAAATTTATTTATTATCGTAAAAACTATACAACTAGTTGCCAAAAATGTGACCAACAATTATCCAACATATATGGCGTTCGAACGTTACTGATTTGCCACATTTTCAATTTTCAATTCCTAGAATCAGCCTTTAAAAATATGTACAGAGGGTAGGCCAATTCCGGAACGCTTTGCGATTTTGAGCCAAAGTCCCCTTTTGTTCCAGAATTGGACTTTTAGCCCGAAAATCGTTCCGTAATTAGACTTTTTCGTTCCGGAATGGGACTTCAAATCTTTTTTGAAATAAAAGCGTTCCGGAATTGGACTTTTTTCCGATAACTGTTCCGGAATGGGGTGTTCCGGAATTGGCCTACCCTCTGTAGCACCTTACAACAAATCTACCAAAGAATATGCTGTTTTTTTATTCACCGCTTTATTTTTTCGGACCCTAATATTGTTGGAAAGAACAACAATTTTGTTTTTGAATTCTTCCGGCTAATTCTCTTACTGTGTGTTCAGTATTTAGCATCGCGACGCGTTGAGCTAAAATACAGTTCGTGATACAATTTTTCGTGTATACAATTTATGCGCACCGAAAATTAGTACACGCAAATTGCACAATTTGAAAGTTGGGAGTCCAACTTGGGACTGTATCTTCCTTTCTTTATTAGAGGTTAATAAATATTTTTCAGACAACCGAACATTGCTTTTTGAATTTTGATGCGACATTGCAGCCGCCGAATGATCAACTCGAGCATGTTGATATTAAACTCGTCGCCGAAATGTTCCCAGAAACCGATCTCGAGCAGTGTATTGAAAAGTTGTATGGCGAGGGCAATTCGGACGCGTTCTATTTGATCAAATTCTGGACTGATGTCGACGTCAGCGTCTCAAACAAGAGCCGCCGCTTTTATAATATAGTTAAACACTTTGAGAGCGGAAACGAAAACAGAACGATACAACTTGCCACCAAAGTATGGTCCCATGAAAAACCCATTCTTCAAAAAATGGAGGTTTGAATAATTTAGATTCATTATAATAATTTGCGCTTTCATCTAAAATAAACAATTGAGTTAATATGGTACTCGGCGTTTTACATGAATTTCCGCCATCTTTTCTCTTGCATTTTCTAGATGGGGATATTCGAGTTTTTGCGGTGCGGAAAAAAACTTGAGTTTAGCTATCTAGAAAATAGAAAATAAAAAAACGGCGGAAATTCATGTCAAACGCTGAGTACAATTGAGCAAATCGCAAATTAAAAAAAAATTATACAACCAAGAGCTTCGAAATGAGTCGATATGATTATCTTAATTAAGTTAATTTGGCCCACAATGAGCCGCTACAGAGCAGTTTGAAAGTGTCAGCCTACGGAAAATAACGACTTTGCGCCTGACCACCTTTACTACCTACGCAATCATAAAAAAATGGATGTAAACCTCCCGGGATATGTTTGATATGATTAAATACGCACAATTAAGCACATGCAATTTAAAAATATAAATATTTGCTCATTAAATTTAATATTCACATGGGGAGTACAATATCGATAATAAATAAATTTTGGATTATAGATAATGAACGCTCGATTCGAAGGCGGTCAATTTACATACAAAAACGATTCGACTCAGATTTGCGAATTTCTTCAAAAAATCATTGAAAAACTGCTCGGATTGCGTGAAAGTAGCATGAAAAAAAGTGTGCTAGAAGGTCTTTGGGTGTTAATGAAGATAACCGACTACAAAACACAGGTAATCATTACGTTTCACAAATACATAAACTAGAGACTATTACAGTCCTTACTTCCAATATGGCCTTTCTGATTCTCGAAAATAGCGTCTGTATTGAAGAAATTGCCATAAAATGTCCATTTTCGACTGTTTTGGGGACATTTTTTCCCAAAAAGCGTCCGTATTGGAAGAAATCGTCCGTATTGAGAGTAACGACTGAAATTATTAAATTATCATCAAAAAGTCGGTACAGAAACGTCGTCAAGCAGGGACGGTTCAACGTTAAGACAACAGGGCCCTTTGATTGGCGACTAATATAATACTACAGTCCTTACTTCCAATACGGGCGTTTTTGATTCTCTAAAATAGCGTCCGTATTGGGGTGAATTGTCCACTTGTCGACTGTTTTTGGGACATTTGTTTACAAAAAAGCGTCCGTATTCATAGCAATGACTGTAGCTAATTTATAAATATCTTCTTCTAAAAAAGGTTAAGATTTTTTACTCATTTACAATTTTAGGAATTATTACTTGTGGTTGGTATGTGCTTTGATATTTCGCAAACGGGACAGAACGGCTCAACCGTTTATCAAATCAAAGAGGTGCCGCTAAAGACAGAAATTAATTTTTAGAATGCCATTTAATAATTAAAAATAACCTATTCTGTCGTCAACATCAAACCAAAACTCTCTGCCACCTGTGTGACTATTATCCTGTACAGTTCCTAAATGCACCTCGACTCAAGCTAGAAAAAATAATAAAGAAAAAAGACAATTGTGTCACTGGTACGTTTTCCTTCCTTAAAATGTAATTTCGCCCGTAACTGCTGTTTACCGGATGCTGAAGAGTGCCCTAAAACGATCCGAAGGTTAATTTCTAGGAAACTATTGGTGATATACTGTGTGGTCCAACAATGAATCAGACAGGGCCAGTTTTTGCATGCAGTTTGATATTATTTCAACATACAAAGTGCGTGTCAAAATTTGCTCTGTCTGATTAATTGTTGGACCAAAATTCAGAATACCGTTATAATGATATATTTTGTTTACGGAAAAAGAGGCCGTAATTAATTTCGCAAAATACATCATTTTGGTATGTTCGGAAATATTTTCCTAAAAAGTGATCCTAGTTGGAGTAGTAAAAATTTGCACGGAACCGTTTTGTTGCCATTTTATGAAGCAATTTGATAAATTGAAGTTCAATTTACAGTCCTTACTCCTTTTTGGACGATGCTCCTTTTTGGGACGCTTTTTCAGCAAAAAAAAAGTGTTTTTCCTTTATTGGAAGGTCCCTTATTTTGAGTTTGGACGGTGGCTTGCCCTTTTTGGGACGCTTTTTTCCGAGTAAAATATGAGTGGTATACACTATAGTCTATAACTGATTAGATGGTGTGTTTTTCCCAGGGCTTTCTGGACCTCTTCTTAACCATTCTTGGAGGTATCGGAGTTTATTGTCATAAATGCCATTGGTTCTTGATAAAATCGATACTCCGTGAACTTGTATAATATTGCTGTATAAAAAAAGTTGCGACAATTTCCCGAAGACGTCAAGAAATCATTGATTTGAATCTTTATGGAAAGTTTACGCGGTTTGTGTATGGCTTTTGTATACGTTGACTATTTGATTTTACAACAGCGTGACGAGATTTGTGATAACGCCAAGCTGCAAGATCAACGACTTTTATGTAAATCGCATCAACCCAGCGCATCAGAAGGAACAACGAAAAAATGAGCGTTTTGAAAATTATTCGACATTTAAACTAAGATGAATACTATTTTCTTTTTTACAATTTTTAACACATTTGTGTTAGGTAGAAGGTAATGTAATGTTCGAGGACTTGTTTAATGTACAAATTTTATTTCTACATAAGATGCTAAAGTGATGAATATTTCCAATCATTTATTGACTTGCCCTGAAAGAATTGAGTAACCGTGGGACTTTCGGAAACTGTCAGTTATGGACGCACGTAACTCATACTACTACAGGGAGCGCAATTAACCGCCGCTTTTGCAGTTAACCGCCAGTTAGGGGTCCCACTATTTTCCGGCGATCACGCCTACGCTCTGCGCAGTTAACCGCGAAGGGTGGCGTAGGATATATGAAACTTAAAAGTATATGCATTTTATCATTATTTATCAAACCCGATTTTTAGAATTGGGAAGATTCGAATCGGGAAAATAACACGAAGACAAATTCCAAGAGAGAAAAAAGGCGTTTTGTCTTGCGGGTTTACTCAAAATTGGAACTGTCATTTCAGCCAAAATGCAAAGAAAATAATGTGTAGGCCAGGGTTCGGCAAGCTTGGCTATTTCGGATTTAAAATGCAATCTTCGACAGGTCGGCTTGACTTTAAATTGGCTATACAAGTCAAACCGACCCCACGGATTATGAAAAATTCAAAACCCAACCGATTTTACCAACTTCTGAAAGCCTAACCAGTGAAATCGAAAAAAATAGGGTGGTTGGGTCCATGTGATAAAATTTCGTTTGATGTTGGATTTAGATTTTCGTAATTTACAAAAGAAAAGCCAGGCCAGATCTGGCCAGATTAGCATTCAATCTTTGACAAAGTTCCTCACGGGGATATGTATTTTTTTTTGTTTGAAATTCGAGAAAAATCAAATCACAAAGACTTTCCATTTTCGAAAAGAAAAAAACTGAAAATCAATACTATACCGAGCCCTGTCGTAGCCATTACTGTATGTCTGGGAAACGAATCGGCAAACGAATCAAAGCACGATGTACAATCGTCGAAGGAATGATAGGATTAATCTCAAAGAGTGCCGGAAACCTCGTTTCTCAGTTTTGGATTGACAGAAGATGCAAAGGTTTAGTTTAATTATTTGTTTGTAATTTAGACATGTAATTTTTTTGTTAATTCTAGAGTATCATTAGAATGGCGAACAATAGAACAAAAGGCGGTACTTTTCCTTTTTAGTTAACATGTTTAACATGTTAAACATGTTTTCTTTTTTCGTTCATCCAGAGAAATGAGTAACACCCATAAATTACCATGGCCCATGATCCATGGGCCATAAATTTACGATTTTGCTCGATTTTTAGATACATTTATTAACAGTTTTAGATCAGAAGCGAAGCTTTGGCTCTAACAATATTGACGATAATGATGTTAAATAATTCACTGAAATGCTGCATTAGAGCTGTTGTACACCGTGAGTTGTTTTTTTTGTAAATCTATTGGACCTTCAAACTCCCGCTACATTTACTGAATACAAAACTGATTTTATTTTTGTAATTATTATATTGTGACTCATTATGAGCAGTGTTGGAAAAGTTGGCCAACGCTCCAAATTTTCCCAACGCCCAACGCAAGCGCCTAATGTTCCTAACGCGTTGGTTGGGTATTGGGAGTTGGCAAAAGCACCCCAACGCCCAACGTTTCCAACACTGATTATGAGTCACCAATACAGTTCCACAAACTTACCTTGATTTTCGGACTCTCGGAATTTCACGCTCGTGATACCTTTAGCGGATGTATCATTATTGCATCTTCACGATGCATTTGTTCTTTTGAGTGGCGACAGAATACATGAGCTAAATTTGTCCAAAACTTGGAATGTTTGGAGATAAATGCAAGGAAAGGTACACATGATGATGGTCTTCTTTTTTCTTAGTAGGGCTGGTCCTAAACAACCTTCACATCCAATGAATAACGCAAAATTTGAAAGAATGTCTCCCGCCGCGAGTCCCGCGAGTTAGTATCCAATCGGAAGAAAATCGTATGAAAAAACATATCTTGCCCAAAAAGGAAGCATAAAGTTTTTTTGTAGAAAAGGTATCAAGCAGATTTTTTTCGTAGAAATGACTTGTATCGTTTTGCCGCGCATTTTTCCAATTGGCGCTTTTTTACAGAAAGCTTATCTCGAAAAAAAAAACGGATCTCGCGAAATAACACGATGCCCATAACTTATTGAAATTAATATATCGTCCTGATTTTAAAACGCGAAAAACAATTTTCAGCGGAAATGTATATTTCTCCTTAAGTGTGGCACTTAAGAGGGGGAGGACTGTAATACAAAAATATTTTAAAAGAAGGAAATCGCTTTTCGGTGATTTGGCTTTCGGTGATTGACCGAGCGCGCTCAAAAAAGACCAATGACAGGCCACATAAGCCTCAGACGCGCTGTCAAGNAACGTTACCAAAAAGTGGTAACATTATTTATTTTTTTCGCGTTTGAAAATCACTGCGATATAACAAAATTTAAAGAAAAAAAGTTCCAACTCATCAGCCATTCCTAGATTTAATGTGTGATCTCTGCCTAATATTTCCTGTGCAAAAATGACCAAACATATCTTCAAAATAAGAACCGGTATAACGCTCATGCTTTCTTTGAATGTAATCGAATTGCCTATTTTAGTGCCGAGCGTATATTTTAGGCTAATTGACTTTTTGTAATTAATGCATTCAAAATAGTCCGTTCCATTATATGAAGAATTTCAAAATATAACAAATTGATACTTGACAAACCGCTTCTGTGTCACATTAATTATTAAATGTGTTCAAGTTGGAATTTTCATTACTGTATAATATTACAGTATTACACATGATACCGTTCCGTTGGTAAAAAAAGTATTTTTTAAATATGCATATTTACTCAAAAATCATGCGAGAAACTGAANATTGATGACCGATCATTCGTCTGCCATAATTTATCAACTTTATGGCTCATAAAGTAGACTATTGAGAGCCATGACCATGGTCCGTGCTGAATTAACAATGAATTATTTGTTAAATCATAATGATTTTAATTGTAAAAAATATCACATCAGGGTATTGCGACTCGCTTAAAAGTGGTACAGTATGGGGTAAAATAACGTGCTTCTCGCTTTCTCAAATTTTGTATTCTAATAAGCCTAAAAACTAGAAAAGCGAGAAGCACGTTATTATACCTCTTATTGTAATTTTAAACGCTAAATTATTTTATGAATAATACCGTATTATTAACACGAAATTCGTATTAGGAA
This sequence comes from Oikopleura albicans, assembly GCA_004367875.1. Lineage (NCBI taxonomy): Eukaryota > Metazoa > Chordata > Appendicularia > Copelata > Oikopleuridae > Oikopleura > Oikopleura albicans. The sequence goes on from SCLG01000234.1 coordinate 13,247, forward strand.
TTTAGTACAGAATAGTAGTAC
>SCLG01000234.1:13667-42067 GCA_004367875.1 Oikopleura albicans
AACCGTAGGTTTATGGACCCAATCAGCGGCCGCTATTTAAATTAGCGTCCAATAAGCGCGTCAAATTAAAGGTTAGTTTAATGGCGAGAAATTTCAGCAAGATATAGAAATAATACATCTTATTGTGAACTATAAGTTCAGAAAATACAATAATGGACTAAAATTTTTAAGCAACCACTTCGCGATGATTAATTGAATTAAGTCTTTCAGTTCAAGGCAGATTTTTCTCTTATTTTTGATTTGCAAGTCCAATATCCGACTCTATAACTAGTAGTACCAAAACATTCGCATTTCATTTTACGACCAGATTTTGTCGTCATATCCCACTTTTCGCCTTTCAGATACCGCTTATTGCTTGAAACACAGAATTCGTTGCAAAATCCAAACTTTTTATCTTTATCGTAGCTGGACGTTGTTGCACACCACTCATTTTTTGGATGCGGAAATAACATATTATTTGTTCAAGGCCCTTGAGAGTTAAGATATACAGTCTCCCACCCAACTAAGAGACACAACATATTTCAAAAAGTTTTTTTATTAGAGAATTAATCTTTCTGTGTTTATAAAATGAAATTGTGAGGAGACTGTAATCCATATTATGAAAAATAATATTTTCCAGACTTTCAAGTTAAACCAAACGTACTGGCAGAACCGCATCCCTCATTTTTAGCTTGATGACCAACTGTAGTGCATTCCGAATACTCTTTACCATTGTAGACAAACGGAAAATGGCACAGTGCTTCATCTAAGAAAAATTATGTTATCCATCTTGTGATAAAAAAAACTTATCAAAATTTTTTTTTTCGTGAAATGAAGAAAAATGTGAAAAGTCCTTTACCCAAGACGAAAGTATACCGCGTTTCCCGCCTAAACTGCTACACGGATACTATGCTACAGGTATACTAGCCGTGTAGCAGTTTAGGCGGGAAACAGGGTAGTTTCGGGGAAAAGGGGCTTTAGCTCAACATTGTAACGAGTCCTGGAATTCAAATACCTCTGTTTCAATCAGAAATTTTATAAACAAACCGGAATTTCCATTGTTCGTGACCACCATTGTCTTATTTAGCGAAATTAATTCGTCCTGAGAAACGGGGATCAACTATTGTAATTTCAATTCATCAAGTTCCAATGTAATATTTCTTCAAATAATTTTGCCCATCATGTAGTTCTCAATATTCACCAGAGGTCGACAGAAATTGATTTTTTTATACCCTACCATTCACTGAAAACAAGGGTACTGAAAAATGTGTACCCGAGTTTACCCGACTTCAGTAAAAAATGTTTTCTCTTTCATTCCTTCTCAATGATAATTACGCGAGCAACGGTTAGTACACGAGTAAGGATAATTACCCGAGCAAGGGTAATTTGCTGCGGGTAACGGGTAAAATCGTGCAATTACCGAGTGAAAAAACAAGCGTACCGTTCCATGCACTACCACTGAGAGCTACCCGCGTTTACCCTTGTCCGCGGTACAAAAGCTGCCGACCTCTGATATTCACAATAACCATATTGATTCTAAGGTACGTCAGATTATGAAAAACACGTAATTTATGTTAACGAAATTTACTACTAATATATTTTGGTAACTTGGTTTCCGAAAATGACCCGTTAAGTTGGTTTATGTTATCAATGATAACAATATGATAAGTTAGTCATAATATTTTCTTAACTTTGATTTGTGGTACGTATTACGGTTTTTACTATTGCGATCGCGTGGTATACATGTACGTTCAACCACTTTGAGGATTGAAGAAAATATGAATTGAAAAGAGCAACCTATAATAGGGTGTTCGGTCCCGGTCGATTTTTTTTTACAAATTTTTGAAAATCTCTTCCAGGAGAGAAAATAGCGTCTTATATATACCGTCGATATATTTAAGTCTTAACGTTTTTCATTGATGGAACGCAGATCCCCTCCTGAGTTTGAATACAATAGTCCCAATCGTATGAATTTTCCGATATTTGACAGAACGATTTTCCATTTCTTTTGGCGCATTTTGACCAAATTTTTCCTTGAAATGTAAATGGGAATACACATGTTGCCCCTGAAGCTGTACGGTGTTTACATTCTGTCTTGCCTTGATTGCAAATGCAGCTCTAAATAATTTACTGTTATGGTACATGATTTTATAGCAATGTTTAAAAAGTGAGATTCCAATCAGTTACATAACTCTAAAATCTAGAAATTAATTGCGTAAATTCCATTATCGTAACAAATACCTCTAAATTAATTTAACACATTTTTGAGCATTTTTAGTCGTCTAAGATAACCGTTCAGGTGGTCTATCAAAGTTATTGACGTTTATGGATATTCTCTAGAACGTATCTTACCTCCATTGCATTTATATTGTCATTAAATTGAAGCCATCTCTGCGATGCATGAAAACTGCGCTTTCCTGTGATATCTATTGGTTGTCATACTAAGGCTAGTTATATGTTATCCTTAACTCCAAGTAAAAGGTGTTTGAATTATAAATTGTATGATATAACTTATATTATATAAGCAATTTTGAAATGTTGAGCGTTGAGGTGCGTTGAGGCAATTGTTTTCCCAACGCGTTGGGAACGTTTGGGCAATTTTTCTTCCCAACGCGCTGGGAACGTTGGGCGTTGGGGCAATGTTTCTTCCCGACGAGAAAATTTTCTTAGGAACGTTTTGGGTTGGAAATTTGAGCATTGCAAAATGGCCAACGCTTGCGTTGGGAAAAATCGGAGCGTTGGCCAACGCTTGCGTTGGGAAAATGTGAGGTGTATAAGGTATTACGGTGTGGCTCAACAATTAGTCCCACAGAGAGACTTTTTATCGGCACTATTTATGCTGTAACAATATAAAACTACGTGCCGAAAATTTCCCTAGCTGTTAATTCGTTGTTGGACCACACAGTACATTTATATTATAAAAAAACTTTGTAACAGTTAGAAAAGTGCAAAGAACGCAATAGTTACTTAGTCTTAGTATGACGCAAATTCCTGTACATTTTTTTGATTCAGTTCTTTGGTCGTTTCGAGTACAACTCCAGCGACCGTAACCTGCACCATCACAAACACAATCAAGTTCCACATTATCTACAGAGTTTTCCCATTTATCACCAGATTTGTAACTTTATTGAAGGCTACACACGTAAAAAAATTTAAAAAAAATATTTCAATAATGGCAATCAACATGAGCTTTATTTTAGTACAGTACATGTAAAGTACATGCAAAGTTCATTTGAAGTACATATAAAGTACATGTAAAATTCATGTAAAATTCATGTAAAGTACATGTAAAATACATGTAAGGTAAATGTAAAGTACATGTTAAGTACATCTAATGTACATAAAAGTACATGTGAAATATTACTATCTGCGTGAAAATTATTATTGTTAAATTCCATAACAAATTGTGCCCCATTGATCTCAACTATGAATACAGTCCTTACTCCCATTACGGGCGCTCCCATTAGGGCCGTTTGTCCCATTACGGCCGCTTTTTTCGTCAAAAAAAAAGTGATTATCCCATTACGGCCGCTTGTTTATAGGGCCGTATTTTTGAGGACAATAATTCTATAAGGGCCGTTTTTTCTTGACGTAAATCATTTATTTGTAGATTGAAATGGCTTATTTGACAAAACCAAGTGAGATAGCTAAGATATTTTCAGAAACAAAAATATTGTCAAAATGAGCAATAGTTTTAATAAAATTAAAAATGAACCCTTCGAATGCTAAATTGTCACATAAATCATGTAATAAGTCGTAAAATTATCATTTAAAAGTTCTATAAGCCATTTTGATATAATTTTTCCCAAATTAACCCTATTAGGGGCTCTAATCCCATTACGGCCGTTTATCCCATTACGGCCGCTTTTTTCGAGAACCGAAAACGTGGAGATAAAAACGTGGAAAAAGAAAATCTTTTTTCCTTTTCATGAAATCTCTTTCTTACCGTATAATTTTTAGATCAGCTGGTCCATTGTCGAACGTCGGCAATCTCCACCAANTTAAGATATTTTCAGAAAAAATATTGTCAAAATGAGCAATAATTTTAGTAAAATTAAAAATGAACCCTTCGAATGCTAAATTGTCACATACATCATGGAATAAGTCGTAAAATTATCATTAAAAGTTCTATAAGCCATTTTGATATAATTTTTCCCAAATTAACCCTATTAGGGGCTCTAATCCCATTACGGCCGTTTATCCCATTACGGCCGCTTTTTTCGAGAACCGAAAACGGCCGTAATGGGAGTAATATTTTTTTGTATAACCTTTACTGTGTCCATTAACGTGACATCTATTGCCGGTTGTACACATACTGATCACTGATTCTTCGCCTTTAACGGCGTCCTAACACGTGAGTTCAAATTCCATTATAACTTTTATTTTCAATACAGTTCTCAGTTCCTTGAGTGATGTACTGAACCTAAAAATTAATATCATATTTTGAACTCTCTCTCACGCTTTTTACAGGAACAATCCATTATGTGACCATTTTCGGGATGTTCGATTTCCCACGTTTGCCCTAATCCGTACCACCTGTCAGTTTCTTTTGAATAACATGCATTTTCTTTATTTCCTATACTTGTTGCATTTATATAACCGCAATTTATAAAACATACTAAAATACGAGAACGCCTGGACATGCTGTTTTTTTATAAAATTGGTGATTTTTTCAGTGTATCAGTTGATTTGCATTGTTTTAATAACATAGGGTGTCTGTTGCTGAGAGCACATCCGTATAGAATGATATAAAGGCACCAAAAATTGTTACGGAAAACGTAACTATTTTAGGTAAACGTAAAGTTTTTTAGCAATTATTCGTGAACATAATTGTTCAATATTATATACGCTTAAAACTTTTTGAAAAATACTTAAATTATTAAAACGGATTATTTTCATAAAATTTATTCTAAAACGTCTCAAAGGCGTAAATGGAAAAAATGCACAATAAAATTGTAAGACAGTTTAAATTCTCACAAATTTGAATGCTTTGGCGTATGTATTACTTAAAGTAAGTTCGCAGGGCTTTTTGGTCTCACTTTTTACGTATGTTACGTACCATATGTATGTATAAGTGCAAACTAGGATATCTAATGTTTTCGCGGACACCCTGAAATCCATTTACAATTTTATAATTATTTGTTTTTATTTGGGCTCCATTATTTACGCGAATATGACGCATTGAATGTCAAGATCATTTACGATTCCGGCCGGTGAGACGTGACTTAATAAATGATTTTGTATTCGTGTTCCAACTGGGCACAGTCTGCCAAGTATCAATATAAAACAGGGACTTAATATTTAAACTTTAAATGTGGGAGCACTTTTCGTTGTATTTTAAATTAATTTGTAAATCCCGTAACATTATTATAGATCGATTTTTTTTATTTGGCCAAGCGTAACTAGAAGACCAAAGTTGAGCAACCGAACCTATCGTAGTGATATTCAGACCCGAAAACAATAAATAACTTTACCGTTTTTTGGTAACGTTGCTTGGCCGCGCGTCTGAGGCCTGCGTGGTCTCCGATTGGTCCTTTTTTTGAGCGCGTTTGGCCAATCACCGAAAGGAAAATCACCTTGTGACACGGTCTCAATTTGTCAAAAGTAACGAGGATAAATTTCGTTGCGGTTTATATACACATTTATTCAGTTCCATTACATGTAGAGTTTTATACAGTAACTTACAAAAAGATGAAAAGAGTGAAATAATAATAATAATTACGCAGTTGAATGAAATATCACTAGAATTTGTCTAAATAACTTTGTTTGTATCAAAGTTTTATATTTCGCTACATGTACGCTTATCATACGCTTAAAAGTTGACTCAAGAATTTCCTTATATACCAGCGTTTTGGTCCCATATCCCAGGCCCATCTTTCCGCCGGATTAAAGCGGTCCGTACATCGATCAAATTGACAACATTGGCGGCAGACTGAGGGGCCTCTTACGTTTGGGCCGGGCCTACATTGAAATGGATTTTGCGAGCGGGCATCGTGACAGGGCGCCTCCTGTTTGCACATTGAACACACTCCAAACATTTTTCCATTGCGCTGGCGAACTTCTGTCATGCACACATCACCTTGACTGCATTTTGAGTAAAATCCAATTTTAAGGCAAGTGTCCCAGTCTCGAGCATCACAATGCCAGCAGCCAAAGTCTGTTCCGTTAACTCGTGGTGCTGGTGTTGGTTCTGAAACCACATTGGTCGTCGTAGTTCGTCTTCTTTCAAAATTAGTTGTTGTAGTTGTTGTAGTTGTTGTAGTTGTTGTAGTTGTTGTAGTTGTTGTAGTTGTTGTAGTTGTTGTAGTTCTTTTTGTTGTTGGTGTTGTAATTGAAGTTGAAGTCGTGGTTTCCTCAGGTGGTTCGGTAAAAAATGGAGTCGTAAAAACATCATGTAAACCATATCCATTACTAATATAAAACTTTCCTTCCTCAAATGTTGAATTCTCACCCCTTGAAATATATTTCACGCCAAAATAATCCTTGGTGCAGTTTTTTTGGCACGTAATACCAATTCCCTCAAGTGTGAAAACTTTTTCAATGCTTGTGTTACAGGTTGGATTATCATTTTGTTTTGTTAAATCGGCTATAACGTCTTTTTGTGTGCCGTCTGGCGCCCGTATCGTCCAACGTTTAATACCTTCGGTTACCATTTGATTCATTTCAGATTTCGAAATTTGATTATTATCACAGGGTTCGTCGGTGCATGACTTCCAGTTAATGGTTATGTCCTGATAAAGGAAAATACATACAATGGACTAAAAACTGGCTACAAACTGGCGGGCAAAATGTAGTTCTATCACCTCAGGCGTTTTTTGGCGAAATTTTGCCCGCCAGTTCGATGCCTCCCTTATTTATCTACTAAATATTACTAAAAACATATAAGTCAAATTTTCATACACCCCCTGCGCCGTTATGTTTCCGGCCGTTATGTTGCCGCACATACAAATTTCCGACAAATCGCCTACGCACTGCGCCGTTATGTTCCCGACGGTGCCGTTATGTTTCCGGTTTTTGGAACCATTTGGTGGAAATATAACGGCGCAGGGGGTGTATTTCAAAACTCTTTGAAATTATGCGGTTTTTTATGCTACCATTAGTATTTCCCACCGTTCCTTTTCCCCATCTATTCCATCAAAGTCAAATTGAAATGTCCTAAGGTCGTTGCCAATTTGTTCGGGAACGAAATTAATTTTTTTCACAATTTCCGTTTTGTTTTTGATATCTTCGCCTTGGACGAGGATTTGAGTACAGTTAATGTTGGTATTTTGTGTCATTTGGTATAAAATTTTCCAGTTTTTGACATCACAGTCACACGTTTTTTCGTCGGATGTTAATTTTACTGAGAAGCTACTGTTTGGAAGTTGATAGCAATCGTCGTCTTGTTCGTGGCAATGAAACTGTAATGAAGGTTTGAACGTACAATTTTTTTTATCAATTTGTTCTTGAACCAATGTTTAAGGGTCTTATTTCTGGAATATTTTGCACTTATTTTTGGTACCGTTGGACTCAAGCGGAAAAACTACGGTCAGAGACGATGCTTTTCAGAGAAAAAAATTCTGACGTCGCACGGAAGTCTCAAATCTCCCGATATACTGTAGAAAGAAAAATAAAATTGAAAAATGGACCTTTAGTCTAATTTATCACGTGACTGGTTTAACTTGAGCCAAAACCAGATTAGCCAACTACAATCCACTTTTCAATTTTACGTCGAATGGTCAAATTACTTTTTTTCGAAAAAAATTCGTGGTTATCTTTTTTTGGTCTCTTACTTATTTGAAATCCTGATGGCTACTTTCACTAAAAATTTGTTCCATGATCCATTTTGCCAAAGTTTTTTTTTATATTTCAAACATTTAAACATTTAAAACCGTAACTGTAACTGTCGACGTACAAACTCACCACCACAATGCCTGTTCGTATATGTCGGAATTCTGCTTATCGAATTGTCAAGCTGTTTCAGTTCTTCGAATTTATATTTATCCGCATAACACTTTTCCGTCATACTAGTGGACAATGCATAAGCCATAGCTTCGTGAACACCTTGAGAACTTTTGCACTTGATATTTGACTCGGCTAATTTTAGAAATATTTCAAAGGGTTCCTCGATTTCTTCATCGCTTTTGGGAATGATATTGTTGGGGAAAAGCATAAAAGAATCTTCACAGTCCATTTCGGCTTTTGCAGCGTTGTACTGCTCAATAGAGAAAGCGCGCATCTGATCCGTTATAGCATTTTGAGTGAAATTTGCGTAAAACATAAATGTGGTGAATTTTGCGCTCGATGCTTCGTCCATCAATACATTATATTTCAAACTAGGAAATAACAAAATTTTAATGTGTTTTCGAGTTCTCGGGTTGGAAAAAAAATTGAGCTGCGCTTGGCTGTGCTCTCCAGCTCAAGCATAAAAATGAGCTGCGCTGGACTGTGCTATCCAGTTCAAGCATAAAAATGAGCTGCGCTGCGTTCTGCTTTCCGGCTCGAAAATAAAAATGAGCTGCGCTCGGCTGTGCTGTCAAGGGCCTTGACTCAAGGCCCTGTGTCTAGGTAGGGCCCATAATTTCGAGCCAGCATTTTTTTTACTTTTTGAAAATTATAAGTTTCCTTTTTTCCCTTTTTCCCCCCTTTTTTCCCTTTTTTTCCCAAATACATATCTTTGAGTAAAGCACTGCGCCGTTAACTTTCAATTTCACATCTTTCACTTTTTTCCGACTTGCTTTTGAAAGATAACGGCAATCTGATGTATATAATCTTTGGGCTATTTCATTATCTAGTAAAGAGTGAGGTAATATAGATTCTAAGCCGTTTTTGGTTCGCGAATGCGCCGTGCCAATATAAGTCACGAAAAACGGCTTAGCATCTATGCTACCTCACCCTGTATCCTTAAAAGACGTTCAAAAATGTTGCAGCACAACCACAAAGTAATTTTCAAAAATCATCTAACCTTTTCACATTGGCCGAGTTTTCTATCGTAATTTTTTGCGCACCAAAACACTGGAAATGATAAATGACGCTCCATTCCTTCATTTCATAGTCGCAAAGTGTTAAATTTAGTCGAAATCCTGCCGGAATGGGTTGATCATCGTTCAGTTCATATTCAAATATCCAATTTTGAATTTCTCGATGTCTATATAGACTTTCATTTTGCAAATATTCATCCAGTACTTCGTATAGAATAATACGATCATATGATTCTATATTGTCCAGCTTGTCTATCGTATCGTTTCGAATCCTGTCCCGAAACTCCCGCATTTCCTCTTTGTTTCTTTCAAATTGTTAAAGTATTTTTTTCAAACTTACAATTTAGAAAAACAGTTTCTAAACACCAGGTGCGCCGTTATGTTACAATTTTTTTTCAAAAAATTTTCCAGCATTATTACTCACGCACTACACCGTTATGTTACAATTTTTACAAAAAAAAACACGTATTGCGCAATAATTTCTAGTTACGTAATCATTATTTTCCGTTATGTTACAATTTGTACTAAAAACACGTATTACGCAATACTGTCCCCGTGGGATCCGTTAGGTTACAATTTATAATTTGTCCAACGAAATTGCCTACGCACTGCGCCGTTATGTTACACTTTTTTGATTTGGTTTTGTAACATCTTATAATCTTTTCTCCAGATAAATCCACATGGTGTCCCAACCCACACAAAAGTATACATAATGTATAACTGCCAATGCTTGAATTGGGATCGTGTGGATTCACCTGGAAGAAAGCTTTATAGGACAATACCGTAAAGTCTACAAAAAACTAAAAAAAACTTCTTTATCAATTAACTTTAAAAATCCCTAGATAAGTGCAGCATTTTCCACCAACTGTTTTTTGTCTGTCATGTCACTAAAATGATGGCAATTTTGAGCTGTTCCCGCTCTAAACTGGACTTCCTCTATCTGTTTCATGGAATACACTGGATTCCACGTTTCTGGTACATAGTAATCGGTCTCCTCGGAAACAAATACATAGGCGTCATCAACATCTTCTATAGGATCATTTGTATATTGTAATTCCTCTGTCTTGATATCATATTCATATTCGTAATGAGGTAGCGCATTGGAAGACGCAAAATCAATTATTGCTAGCGTAACTCCCCATAAAATAAGCATTTTATTTTACTTTTTTTTTCTCACGGTCGAGAATGGGCGAGTTTCATTTTTTTTCATCTTTCTTTAAGACCGATGAGGAAACGAATCATTGCGATGAATGAAACTAGCGACAGCGCCATCCTTACGTGGGTCCCCCGAAGTCTTGGACTATAACGTAGCTTCTTAAAAACAATTTTGAATTACAATTACCCCTGGTACAAAAAACATAGGGATCTGAAAAGATAAAATACACCACCTAACCATTTGACTTAACACATTTTTTCCGAAAAAAGGTGTTAATTCAAATGCAAATTGTTAAGTCAAATGCAAACTGTTAAGCCACATGGGTAGTGCGTAGGTTAAAACCCTGGAAAACTTGAAACTATAAAAAAATGATATAAAACAATATAATGAACGAAAAAATCCAAAAAATTGTTATACACCGCCTGAGGGTTTGTTAGGCCACGTGATAAACCCCAAGGGCGTAGTTTTTTTCTTTCGTCTTTTCTAGATAGCCAAACTCGAGTTTTTTTTTCCGCACGTCAAAAACTCGAATATCGTCATCTAGAAAATTCGGGAGAAAAGACGGCGTTAATTCATGTGAAAGGCCGAGTAGAAGCGCAACAATATTAGCATGTATGATCTAACCTACGTGCTTCGATTCCCACCAATCATATCCTACCTTCTTCACAAGCTTGCTCACCTTCTTTACAGGCTTTTTAACGAAAAATCAAGATTGCTTAAAATTAAGGAATTAGTACATATTGTATCGGTTTAGCTCCTTACAAAGTATGTATTTATTCTGGAAATTTTTGAGTTCCATCCGCAACGGCGCACCCCCTGGTGACGAACTCACAATTTGTAATCGACAAGTATACATATAAATTAGAAGTAGTAAGAATATACAACTTGTGCATTCAATCTGTAATGGCTGTCTGTTTTTAGAATCAGTACATCAGAACTTACTTTTTTGAAAGTGAACAATCGATCATCATTTTTTTTATAACGTTCGTCAAAAATGTTTACAAATTGAACAACTTTGACTCATCTACAAACGCATCTACCAAAATTTATTAGATTATCCGTCTATTTCCGACATTTGTGTCAACCGTGCAATAATTGCATTATTTTTTTTTTGTAAATTACCAATTAAGGGTAGAATCATTTACAAATCTCACGGAAGATTGATTGTGATGTCCCGAGCGAAAATAGTTTCGAACTTGCAACAATATTTTTTCCAAAAATAAAATACGATTAAAAAAGTACCGCTCAGACTGTGGGGGCACAAAAAAACTAATTTTAGATGGCACGGACCATGACTCATGGTCCATGAGTCACGACTACTTTAATGCTCAATCACTAAAATGGTGTGTAGATCAAAATGAATGTTTTAGTACACGTACTCTATATAAATGCAAGTTAGTGCACATCTGTGATATGGTTTATATCTCGATAATATCTGTAAATTATATAAACAAGTTTCACACATACCGTATGGGGACGCTCTGACTCTGAGGGTGACGTCATACCGTTACAATAGCGTTACAAATCATAATAGCGTTACAAATCATAGGAAATTTGTTCAAAGCCTCAGAGGCTGAGAGTTCCCATACGGTATAGTCTGAAATAACCCATGAAGCTGTATTTTATCTTGAAAAATGATAAATTAGCTATAACCGGTTAATTACCAGTTATCCATAAGAAAAGATGTCTAATTTGGACTTAGTCAGTTAAAACTGCGTGTTCAAACATCGTGTGATATAAGGTAAGCATTCCACTTCCGGCGAACTTCCGGTTAGAGTGCCGTTGAATGCAATTACATTAGTCCTTTTTATCGAAATTTGCACCAAAAACCATAATATGAAGCCCAGTATGGGCCAGTACTATTTTCATAATGTGACGTATAGTCTATGACTCAAGACGCATAGTCCATGCAGATTCATGTAATGGTCATTCGTGAACATTCACACATTCGTTATCTTTTCGACAATTGAAAAAATACCCAAATAGTCACTTGCCGGGCAAATCTCGCCCCAAACAACAAAATTATAGCAGAACAAACGTAATATTGGATTTGGGTTTATTAACGGATCAAATCGGAATATGAGAGGTTCAAATCGAACATTATTCAAACGTTCAATTGAAATTACGTTCAATAACGTGAAAGCACTTCAAGTTTATCTCTCAATTTGACCTAGATTGGCGCTAAACCAAGTGATCAATTTTTAAGTGAAAAAAATCCACGAGAAATCATACAATCTGTGCTTCGAGCTAAACCTAATAATATTAAAAAAAATACTCTATCAATCGTTAGTGTTCATTCAATAATTCACAGAATGATTATATAAGCAGTTTTAAGGGGAAATGTTTTCTTTAGGCGTTCACCAAAAGCGGTCTTACAGACGTTACGTTATTATTTTTAAATTTAGTATTATAATAAGTGACCATTACTCGAGCATACCGAAAAATCGTACGTTATTTTAGCCGCACTATTTAAATATGGCGAATAATTTTCTAGACAGTTGTTTGACCGTTATTCGTAAAAGTATTACTGAAATAATAACTGTAATTCAGTAGCAGCGAGATACTATTTATTAGTGTAACGTAGGTTTCAAAAATGTGGTTAGATGGGAAAATCGCGTAACGTTAGAAAAAATGAAAAAAAGATAACAATTGCTCGTGTTTCGTCCGAGGTGAGAAATCTTTCGCGCCCACGCTACTAAACCTAACTGCTGGAAGAAACTCACGTCTAATACTAATTTAGACTATATTATATAGTAATAAGCAAATAAAACCAATTCAAACAACCTTTCTACACAAAATTTCCCTCCTATTTTTCTTCTTCAATTCCGCGCTAAAATGTGGGGGTTAGCAACAATTGAGACTCTTGCGTATACTCTTTTCTATTGGTTACGAATTTCGCGCCTTGTCCAATCACGCGCCTTAAATTCATTTAACACAGCGGGGTTGCGTATATGCGACCCGTCGTCCATGATCTAACCACATCTGAGAAACCTACGGTATAAGGTTTCATACTTTATTTATTACAGTTGTTACATCCAATATGGACGATTTTGATACTGGAAAGTAGCGTCCATATTTGGGTGACTTGTCATGAAGTGTCCATTTTGACTGTTTTGGAAAAATTAAACAATAACCACTCCATTTTTTGAAGATTTTTAATAAGAAACGTTTTTTTTCCACCAGTTTTTGTTACTATTCTTGAAAAATAAAATGCATACCTGTTTCGACGGAAAATTTGGTCCCTATTATGCATTTTTTGTCGCCAAAACGGTCCTTTAGTTATTTTGGGCCAATCGAACCCATTCAATCAAAAACTAATTTTGCAAAATTCTAGAACTCAAAACGTTACTGAGAAAATGTGGAAAAATAGAATTCTCAAAATGTATGTAGCTCTACAATTTTTGAAGGTTTAAAAAATATGACCTTCAAAGAATTCTAGAGCTCACTACATACATTTTGAGAATTTTATTTTCCACATTTTGTACAAACTTTTTGAGTTCTATAATTTGGCAAAATTGGTTGTGGTAAAATGGGTTCTGTATTTGGCCCAAAATAATTGAAGGACCGTTTTGACGAGAAAAAAATCCATAATAAGGACCAGATATATCATATACCGTACATGTATATGTCTTTTTATAAATTATGCTGCAAAAGTTATGCAAATATACGAGTGTAAAATGGTCATGTATAAGCCATGTGTATTCATTGTCATACAAATTCAATAAGTGAACTTCAGTCATGAATGAAAGACGTCAAAACCTTTATAATAAATTAATTAAATTTCTAGTTTTTACAATAAAGTTTGTACTGTACCAGTGTTTGGAATCAGACATTCTTATATCAGACATTCTTATGGGGCAAGCGGTCAAACACGGTAAACATACTTTTTTCATCTTCTTATGGTACTGGTGTGAGGAGAAAAGTGTCACCGAGCAAATTTAGCTTGTAGGTTTATATATTATACGACCCGCGTCGAGCTCGGTGACAAACTCACGACCCACACCAGTATTTTACCAGGCTTAGTTGCAGGTAAGACAAAAAATATCATAAAATATTTGTGCACATAACTAGACGGCTTAGAGTTCACACAAAGCTATTACAAGTATAATGTTGCAATCACGAATTAACGATGCTTTTTAACGTATTTAAGGTACGTGTTAAATAAAAAATGATACCGCTGTACGGTCCCGTTGTAGTACTTTGCGTGCGGTATAAGGTTAAGGTGAGAATTATATGGTCTCCCAAAATCTTACAGTGTGAGGTAATATAGATGCTAATCCGTTTTTTGGTGACTTATATTCGCTCAGCGCTCTCGCGAACCAAAAACGGATTAGCGTCTATATTACCTCACCCTGTAGTTACGTAGATTACTACTGATTCACAGACGGAGCGAGTTTAACTCCTCCAATTGAAAGTTGATCCAAAAGTGTGCGTTAATGTGGTAGGGGGTAAAATAATACTATAGTATAGTGTTTTCTAAGGTTTTCGATTATATTAGATTTTTTTAACCCTTAAAACGGATGGACTTCATGAAGGATTGAAATAACTAGTAAGATAAACCAAATACGAGAAGAAGCAATAAATTTTGCCTCCCATTTAAGAACGTCAATTCAGAGACATTACAGGAAGATGTTTTAAGCATAATTGTTTTCCCTCAACTGATGAAAAATAATTTTCTTAGTGACAATCTGCACGAATTCGTCGCGGTCGATGACACCATCACGATTCTTATCCGACGAGGAAATACCTTTTCCGATTTGCTCCAGACTCATGAATTTTCCATGTCTGATCATCCAGTCGCGAATTTCTTCCGTTGAGATCTCTGTATTGCCATCCAAATCAAAAACCTAAAATTATTTTCTGATAAAACAGGAACGGCCCTTATGTGGTCGAGGGAACTTTTTCATTATATATTGCAATAGACACAATACATACCACTGATAATACGGCGAAGGGTATTTTGGTGACCAAAAAAATTATATTTTGGCGACCAAAAAACTTGCGTTTTGGGTCGCGAAGTCAAATACGGTCGCCAAGTGTTGTTTGAGGTTAGGGTTGGCGAGTCGCCAATGGCAATCACTGTTTTGAGGTTTAAAACATTGGTCCCCAGTCATGGCTAAAACACCAATTGATCGCCAAGTCATATTTTAAACAACACTTGGCGACCAAACTGCTCGCTAAAATACCCCAAAAGCAAGTTTTTTTTTTGCAACCAAAAATGGACGCCCAAATACCATTCAAAATTATTATTAAACTGAAAATTATCAAACTTAATCACGATAAAGGTGTCTGTTTTGAAAACTCACATTGAAGATGTCGCTCAAGTTAAGAACATTGTCGTAGTCTGGAGTTGTAACCAACTTCAGGAAATCATCAAAAGTTAATTGAGATTTGAACGGATCCCCTAAAATAAATTTCAATATATGTTTCATATACAGTAAAGACATGGTGGCGTAAACACTAATTATTAGTTTATTGAATAAACTTTATTCTATTCACAAAATACACGGAAAAAACCTTAAATTCATTTAAATTTCTTATATAGCATATGTCTAGCGGGGTTGCTAAATTACCCACCTATAGAAATAGTAATCGTATGTCTCTGAAAATGGACAAGAATTGAGCAATAAATCTTCTTAGCTCGCTAATAAAATTTCAACTTATAAGAGGCTAACCGGTTCCAGCCTTGACGGTTAGAAGTTCTAACTTAGAACACTTTGTATGGTTTACGCTCTAATTTCGTTAAAATGGATCGCAAAGAAAAGTCCTACGTATTCAAAACGTTAAGGTGCTTCTATTGGGATCAAAAAATATTTTTGAGGAGTTTTAACTTCCCAAAATTCTGGAAAACCGGTGTTTTACTTTAATCATACGTACCAATTGCATCTCCAATAAACGATCGAATTCCCGGTTCCATAACACTTGCTTTTCTTCCAAAAAGTGAAATAATTGTCTCTGCTGTAACAGTATCTTCCGTTTTGAGTATATCAAATGCGACTAAAATTATTATTTTTAACAAATATAAACTACCAATAAACTAAAAATGGTTAACCCCGATGCGCCAAAGCTACACAAGATGTGTTTTATGGACTTTAAATGGCTCTCATTTTTATGCGCCATTATGTTTGCCCATTTGTCTTGTTATCTTTCATTTTTTTTTTTTGAAATACATATATCTGTATGCATTTTTCGCTATATTTCATTTCTTTTTCATTAGATTTTGAACATCACATAAAAAAGTGAAAAACACGTAATCTAGGAGCAAGACCAAAAAATCGGACAAATGTCGAATTATGTGTTTGATGAACTACAGGATACTTGTATTTGGGGTGTTAATACCTTCGATCAATCTCGTTGCTTGTTAAATATTATAAAAGTATACAAATAATTGTTTATAAATCATATCGGAGCATAAATTTTACACAATAAAAAAACACTAAATAATAAAACTCAAGGCAGATGGGGGCATATTCAGGCTGAAAAAACTTCAAATCGTTGCCAAAATTAAACGCGTAATCTTTAAATAATTGGACCCAGTTGTGCAAAAAAAAAACGGCTCGACGAAAAAAAAAATCGCCACGGTGATTTTTCGCGCATTTGTTCATTAGGCTTAAACATATCAATGAAAATCCAAAATCGATATCAAGCATTACATTTTTTCGAACGATATGCCACTGTAATCAAACATTATTTCTATGTAAAATGTTTCTCAAAAAATATGTTACCCTGTGAGTTTCATGAAAATCGGCTGCGCGTTTCTAGAAGAGGACACTTTTTGTTCTTTTTATAATGGAGAACTAAGACAGTGGAGAGAAAATGAAAATGAATATTGGTTTATTCTAGAAACGCGCAGCCAATTTTCAAGAAAGTTACACGGTATGATATATATAGAATTTAATAAAGGTGCAATCGCTAATAAACATATATTACCTTGTGCTTCTTGCGTCGTGAAATGTTCAATCGGAATACTGTCGTAAATAAATTTCTCGTTGAACCTGTATGAAACCGCCCGGTAACTACGGCATCGAGTGGAAATATTCTGTAACAGCCTCTTGTTCATTCCCGTTTTTTTATTCTCTTAAGTATTATCTGTGTTATTTTTATTGGCAATAAAAAGAGGTAGATGAATTGAGACTAACGAAGCAAGAAAAAAAAATGAAAAGAAATATAATGAGAAAAACTGTAGGTGCTCTCTCTCGCGTAGAAGTCTGCGAAATTGGAGACCGAAATAGGTCGCCAGCCAATGTCTAGCCTGGGCACTGAGCCAAATATTGACTTCAGTGATAATGCCCTAAACATTAATAAAAAAAAAGTAACCTAGTCTATGATTCATAGACACATCTAAAATCAGAATAGGAGGCATTTTTTTTCACAAAGTTATCCACAACTATAAACCATATTTAAAAAATAGGTATTTGTACACCTTATAAATAAGTAAACAAAGTATATTGTGAGTTTTATTTGGCTCGGCCAATGTAGCGCACAGGCGATCATAATATGCCGATTTTACAGCGGCTATTTAATATTTATAGCTATGGCCAGGCCAAAAAAAATACCATTTATTGACCTCGAATAATCGCCGTTTACAGTTTGAGAACTCTGAAAATCCGCTGGCTGAGAATAAGTTCGCCTCTAGAAAAAAAAATCTTCAAAATGAATTCCGTGAATTTCGGAATGATACTGATATATGTTAAGCTAAACTAGTGTATCTGTCACAAAAAAATAGTTCTTTTATATTCAAGAATATTCCGTTGAAAATAATATTTTAGAATATTCCAGAATATTCCAGAATATTTTATATCAATGATATTAGAATGATCCGTAGATCGGTAGTGTAATACACAACGTGTATGTATTAAAAAAGAAACATTTACGTTATTCAATCCTGTTGGTGCCCGGCGGACAATCTTTCAGATTAATTTCTCATAAATCACCTATCCCGTTTTTTGAGTGATGGACATTTTAACTACCAGGGGGAGTGTGTGCATATATGTCAAAACGGGTATTGCTGACCCTCCTCAACTTTTCAAGAAAGTTACATTGTCGGTATCTCCCATATTTTTGGCAACCGGAAGGTTCAATAAAAACCGGTCAAAAATTCCGGTTTTCTGTCTTTTTATCCCAAATAAAGCTTTGTGATACCATGTCAAAAATCTCAAAAGTACTGTATGTCTTAAAACAAAGATTTCAAAAAAAATTCTTTAAAATTTGACCTTCAGAAACAGAGCTCCGTAGCATGTTACCTTGGCCTCTTGAAGGTCCCATTATAGACGCATTTTAGAGTTCAAATCTTAGGCTTTCATTTGAACCAACTTTCGACTCACTTTGATGTACCACATACGAGATTGCTGTTTCAAAAAATAGTTTACTGCTTCGTTTTTAGCGTGGGTTGGAGATTTCCAACAGCTCTCTAGGGGGCCCTGGTGGATCAGATCAATTTCCGAATAATCCAATCGTCGTAGTTTGACGAAATCTACAAATTGGCTCTATCATTTTTTAGAATTATTGCGATTTCTAAGTGTGTGCATATATGCACACAATTCCCTTACGGGTTATCAAATCACTCTTTCCCCCTGAGAGTTAAATAGAACCATTATTCGTGTAGGTCCCCTGGGGGATTCCCGCAGTTTTAATTATTCTAATGTTTAAGTCTAGTGCAAAATTTTCACTGCAAATAATAGATAACCTTTAAGGTTATATATGGTTAATTCGATTTTTATGACACCTTTTGGCAGACATTTTTTTTCGAAAATTTGAACTAATCATCGAAAAGGCCTTATTATCAGATATAAAGATCAAACACACCTCATCACAATAAATAATCGTATAACATACGGTTTTAGGCGGAACCCATATTTCTCACTTTTTTCCCACGGCAAACTCAAATCCACAAAATAACAGAAAATGGGGAAACAAGGAATAAAATCTCTTCAAATGCTGACAGATTACCTTGGTCAGAAACACAAATATGTGTCCTTTGGAAGTCAAATTTGCAAAAACAGATAATAATCCAAACCACATGATAATCTCACTGTGGTTAACGATGATGATAGTGAACGTCCTTAATTCAGATTTATCGAATATTCTGCGAAAAACTCGAAAGCACGTACCTTTTTCTCACGAGTTCATAAGGGAAAGTCAAAAGTATTTCACCTCCTTGTGACAAAAAAGTTTTTGTAAGGAATAGACAGTCTATAATAGACTTTTATAAGTTATAAAAGTTATAAATTATAACCTAAATATCCAGTTATTAAAATAAAAATATAAAAGCACCCAAGGAAGCGTCAAAATTTTGAATACATTACACATGGTGTTAACACGAAATTATTATGGAACTCTACGGTTTTTTTTTATTTGACGTTGGTGTCGAGTTAACCCAAGAAGTGGTTTGGGGGTCCATTACAGTCACTACTCTATCGCATTGCTCTAATGCATTTTATGGCGAATAGATATTTAAAAATAACCAAAATAAATAATGTTTCTATTCACGCAGTACACAATAAACATCAAAAGCGAATTTTAGTCAAGTAGTTCATACTTTTATTGTGTCATACATTTAAGAGATCATAATTTTGTAGTTAACCCATAGCTTTTTAGTCGTGAATTCCCATTATAGATAAATTTAGAGCTTCGTTTTCTTTCCAAATTAATAATTGCCATATACACCGGGTGCGGAGTTATCACGCGGGTTTCGCGACAAAAAATCTGATAACTGCGCAGGGTGCCAGATAACTCCGCAGGGCGTAGGCGGAAAACTAAAAGGATTTTTGGGGAAAAAACCCGCCTGATAACCCAACGAGCGGGCAAACATGCCTGATAACTGTGCGCCTGATAACTCCGCACCCGGTGTAGTTTGGGTATAGCCTATACCGTATAGGGTTTCTGTTTCGCAAAAATATGAGATCAGAGGTGGAACTTTTTAACAACTGGTATTTTTTTTATCTGGCCTCATCGTTTTTGTGGCATATTTAAACAAATAATACTGATTTTGAGGCTCCGATAAAAAAAAATAACTGATTCAAAATTCAATTTGTTGCTTTCAAATGAGTCTCATAGTTTTGTTTTGGTCGGAATCCAGAAAATAAGGTCATCTAGGGCCTAGATTCTAGGCATTAAATATATTTTTTCATAAAATAGAAACCGTTCCAGTCGAAGTAGATAACTATCAAAATATTCATTTCTCAGTTTGACCAGCATTTTATATTAGGCCAAAATAAGGAACAGTCAATAATAAGAGTAACATTTTCATTAGCGTCAGACTATTTGCTGAACTGGGCTCAGGATCCGTAATTTCCACAACTTCACCACCTTGGGCACGGATTCCCTTAAGAAGGTCAGCCCATTGTGTTTGTGCCAATTCTTTTGCTTGTGGGTCGGTTGGCGTATTCTCATCATATTCAAGCACAACATCATATTGTCCGTTACCAGCGTCGGTTATGTCAGCAACTTTAAAGTTGGACTTACCAGATGCTTCCTGGAATCAGAGATCAATAATGGCCGTCTTTTTACGGATTCACGATTATTATATCGGCATTAAAAATTCGGCACATAAAATTCGGCACATAAAATTCGGCATTAATTTCAATCTCTGTCCTGATATTGAGGAAGTGCTAATTGTTCTCGAATCTGCTCTTCAATCTGTTTTGCGATTACCCTATAAGCATTTGAATTGGGATCCGTCCAGGCCTCATTGAATGTACCTTCTACTTGCATCGTTACTGCCATTTGGGACGCTTCACAATCGACGGTTTGAGACTGTCTGTCCGGTGCGCAAATAATACCGGCCTGGGGACCATTAGGATTAATACATTGTCGATTTCGAGTTCGTTCGTTGTTATCGCCACAAACCCATTCGCCCCATGCAGCCCATCGCGCTAGAAAGACATAATTAAAGTTCAGAAACGTTATGTTTATAAATAATTGTGCCACGGTACACATTTATTTACTGTATAGCTGATACGTAGGGTTGCCAGCTGGTATATGAGGTACACGAAATAGTAGCCTGAGCGTCTTCAATTCATTTTTAAATTGTCGAGTATACCCGATAATATTTGTGTAGAAAAAAAAATTAAAGCCATCCGACCTAACCGGTTCGAGTTAAACCGGTTTTTTTATTTTTTAGTTTTCGATTGATATTACGGTCAATATGATTGCTAGGAGTTTACTTTTTTAATATATATTGTAGTTCGACAGCCTTTACAAGAAATTTTGGTACTCATTGAAAAAAAATATTAATTTACCGGTTATTTACCGTAATTTGTATAAAAAACTGCCGGTATTAGCCTTTCATGTTTATCAAATTGCTTCAAAAACGCCACAGGCGTGCTCAACAGGTATGAAAACCCTACGAAGTTTTTTGGACAAAAATGGCCACAACCACGTGGTTGACTTGAGCTAATATAGGAGAGCCAAAAAACTAGAATTTCGGCGATTATTGTGGTTTAATTCTTAACCGGTGCAATTTTGAAGCTTCTCAGTGCTGCCATCGATTCCGCAGTGGTCGATTACCTTTAGAAGTTATATTAATCCGTAAATTTGAACAACTTGAAAATCGGGTCAAAATCCCAGCTGGCCACCCTACCCATACGGTATGGTCCAAACATGGGTGAAAGGTACTTTCGCGATCATTCTTGGTCGAAAAAAAACCTGTTTATGAGTACTTTCGCGACCACACATTTTGTCGCGAATTGTTGTTCAAAATATGATTTGGCGACCAAATGGCCGCGAAATGTTGTTTTTTCAACCTAAAAACAGTGGTCGCAAAACCTCAAACACATTTGGTCACGAAACCATATTTTGAACAACAATTTGCGACCACACATTTGGTCGCAAAAGTACACATAAAGCGTTTTTTTCGCGACCACAAATGATCGCGAAAGTACTACACTCCCATACATGCGGCCGAATTTGACGTGGTATGGAGTATGGATAAATCTTTTCACCTGTGGAAATTTCAAAAGATTCGGTTATTTGGTCACAAACAAATTATTAACAACGTAATTTTTATATCCATTGATGTGAACAGAAGAAAATACACGACAAAGCGCATGAAATCAGCTTACACATTTCATAAAACTATTTTCTACTTCGCTTATTTCTAAAAGCATTTTACTCATAGTCTCATCAAATGTACTTTTCTTTTGTTTTCAAACGTTTTACGTGAAACTTTTAACGGGGCTTCAAAATGAAAGTAAGTGCACTTTATATTCACAATCGTTTATATTCTCAATACTGTATTGACAATACATCTAGAAAGACCGGTCAGTTAATATTATGCCGTTTTACACGTCCTATACGGTATAGCTTATACCGAAAAAAGGAATATATTATGAAAATGTGAGATAACTATAACTTTCATAATTTTCCGGCATTATCTCATTTACTTTATATGATAAAAAATAAGTAAAAAAAATACAGTCCTCCCTCCCTTAAGTGCCGCACTCAAACCTCAAAAACGCGACACTTAAGGGATGGGCGGCACTTAAGGGATGGTAAACAAATGAAATTAAATGGCAAGACTTTTGCACTTACGACAAATGGAATCATCAACTTCACAATCTTCTTGAACAGTTGCCAAACCTTCAGTGCAAGGACTATCACTACCAGTTTCTGGATCTTTAACTGAACAGTCTCGAGTTTTTCTTCTTTTTCCAGTTACGCAAGAACATTCGCCTACCGTCCATTCCATCCAAGTAGCTAAATAAGACAAATTAAATAATTGTTTTGTAAACGGAAAAAGTAAACTAACGGCAAAGTAATTCTGGTTCTTCGCAGGGTTTATCACCGGTTTCCAACTCGCCGTCGGTACCGGTACGAGTTCGGGTAGCGACAGTCGCGACACCATCACGCCGACATACTGGGCAAGCACTCCATTCTGACCAGGGACCAACTGGATTCTCACCTTCTTCTATAAAAAAAATTATACCGGGTATATACCAGATGGTTCAGGAAACCTATGAATATCAATTTGTCCGGTTAAACATACCACAGAATCGTAGGAAGCAATCGCGTTCAATAACGTCACTTTCGGCGCCAGATGGTGGTACACCGCATACGGCTTGTTCAAGTACGTCGACAATAGTTCCGTCGGATTCCAGTCGAATGCATTCTCGGCTTCTCCGCATTATGCCCGGGCCGCATGATGCATCACATGCACCCCATTCGCTCCAATAATATTCGGACAGGGGGTTCATTAGGTCGACTTTTCGCCATTGTGCTGAACATTTTTACATTAAAATATGAAATATAAAGCCAAATATATTTGTATTAACTCTTGTGGGTCACAGTTTCACGATCGACTTTGTGTATAGGGTGAGGTAAAATAGATGCTAAGCCGTTTTTGGTTCGCGAGTGCGCTGAGCGAATATAAGTCACCAAAAAACGGATTAGCATCTATATTACCTCACCCTGTATCATTTACCTCCACGGGATTGCAATTAAAAAAAATAAATGCGAGGTTAAAATAATCAAAATGACTACCATTTATTCAATGTGCACAAAACTATACACTCCTGAAGTACCAGTTTGAGGACGGTCTAGGGTTCACCTTTCAAAATTTTGTGAACTTTATTTAACTTACGACAAGGCATAAAATCTTTGTTGCATTCCTCAATTTGAATATACCCCGGATCGGTATTCTCATGATAAGCGAATCCAACGTTTGCAATCCACCCGGCTGTTAACGTTTGGGAACATCTATTGCCACCCGTCCAATCACATTGGTCAATATTCAAAGCGTTAAAGTTACATGGGCATGTGTCGGATCCAATGCCGTCCTCGCTCAAGCATGATCGAACTCTACTTCTTGTGCCTGGTCCATCACATTCGCTCGAGCACCCTGTCCAACATCCCCAATCGGCCCAACCAACTAGAAATATTCATTTACATAGCGTTGATACATTATTGCAGAAATCTAGAAAATATTGACAAATCGACTCTAAAGGTTAAACAACATAAAATACTGACCGCAAGAAACAGAGCACGGCTCTTTTTCAAAGCAGTCTTCGGCACAAGACGCTGGTCCACAAACGGCGTTACGCGTACGATGATGAGTTCCTCGTTCATTGTATCTCGGGCACCTTGAAATAAAATTTTAATTAATCATGGGTCCTCATGTCAGACATTATCATACATTATCAAATATTATCATATATTATCATACATTATCATACATTATCATATATTATCATACATTATCATACATTATCATACATTATCATACATTATCATACATTATCAAGCATTATCATACATTATCATACATTGTCACATATTATCATACATTACCTTCTTCCGTCGGGTAGTTCACATTCGGACCACTCGGACCACTGGTCAAATCGACAACAGTTGTCCAAATTGTCACAAACATCTGTGCCCGTTGCTGGAGTTTCGGGAATGCCACATTCCTCCACATTTGCCAAAAGACTCAAGGTGTCGCCACCTACTCTATTTCTTCTGCAGCACTCGTCCTTGGTTCGACTTCTCGAAATTGCCGCTAGGGTGTCAATGACACATTGTTGATTTTGGGAGTTATAGTTGACCTCCTGACAACCTTTACATAGGCATAACTCAAGAATTTATTAAAAAAATATTAGGACGTTAATCGGTAATTAACTAGTGAAATGCAACTTAATGGCGCAATACTACTTTAGTCTTGTCTTTATTGGCCTAAAAATGTTTGTAAACACAAAAAAATTATACGAACGGCGATTTCAACTCGTTAAGGCTTTACGAACAAGCTACAAGATAAAATAAAACAAAATTGGTTAATTTTAATAAGTAATTTTTGGGGGTTAAAACGAGTTTTACCCCTTCCTTCACATGCGCTCCATGTGCCCCAGCAAGGCTCTGGACAGCAATTATAATTGTTATAACATGGAACATCCTCCGTTTGCGTTAATTCCGTACTTCCGCATAATGCTTGATTAACCTCATCGGTGTTACCGGGACAGCCACAGCTCCTGGTTCGTGTTGTACGCGGTGATACAAAAGGTGTTGTACAATCGTGACATGTTTGAGTTTCACAACCGGTAAAATCGGTCCATTGAGACCATGTGGTACAGCATGGGAAGTCGCAACTTTGTGATGCTTTTTTAGGTTGAAAAATATTTTGAGTTTCAAACGTTTCAAAAAAACTCATAAAATCTTATTATACAAACAATCACTCTATTGGAGTACAGAATGGGCCCGCAAAGCGGGGCTACATTGGAATCTATTATCCTACTGGGGTAAAAGAATGGGCCCGCGAAGCGGCGCTACATATGATGCGACGCGGGGCTGTAGATATAATAGTAAAATTTTAAAGTTTTTCAACATTTTCCTTGTCGTGTGTAAACACCTCTTTGTGAGGTGACTTCGCTCAAATCGTCAACATTACAGCTGGGATACACTCCACTACCAAAATTAGCTCTCACAATTGTGTCATCATCTTCAAAACACATACATTTGACTTCGGCAGTAACACTTTGAATTCCACATTGTACAGGTAAATTGGCACAGTTGGCGAAAAACATATCATTATTTGGTAGATACTTAATCGTGAACTAATCCAGGTTCGAAGTCTACCGTCCTAGAATTAAAAATATATAAAAAGAAACAAATGAAATAACTAATTTCAAATAACATTTAACTTTGTGCATGATATGAGGTTCAATAAAAGCTTTTCAAAAGATTACGAAAAAAAACTATTTTCTTGAATCAAATTTATACTCGTCTGCCCCCCTAAGAGTTAATACCGCACTCGACGTGTGATATATTTTATCACGACACTTTTGTTGCGCAATTCCCCGCTCGTTCGCTTATCAGGCAGGTCTCTCATTGGATATCCATGGATAATAATAAATTGGTATTGCGTAATTCCCCGCTCGTGCGCTTATCAGGCAACCTTATTTTACACATTTCCCAGCTAACCCGCCTACGCCCTATGGGTTTATCAGGCGGCCAGAGGGTTTATCAGGCCGTTTTTGGAAGGCCAAAGTGGCCTCATAACCCCTTAAGCAGTGTTCTTGCTAAATAACTGTACATGTATTTGTTACTGTGAACGAACTATTAGGAATACGACTGAAAATACCGGTATGATTTCGATCCCGGAACTGAGCATCACTTTGACAGTTTTGTACGCCGTCCGCAAGCAAAATTCCCCGATTACAAGTCTTCCATTCAACACAACACTGAGTATTGCACGCGACATTCCTCTCTCGAAGACCGACACAACCGCAGTCACCTGTAGCTACAATCAATCCGTTGTTTATAACCGCACCTTGTAAACAATCACGCGTCTGAGGCCGGAGTCCCCCACCACAAGTTGCAGAGCATGCGGAGCCTTGAACATTAGCCCATTCACTCCATGTTGGAATTCCACCACATGTGTCTGTCTTAAGACTGTTGAAAATTGTGTCCGTTTTTTTATTTAACAAATTCATAATAAGGAGAAACGCAGACTAAAGTCTTACAACAAGACCGTTAAAAACGGAATTCGAAAATCTTGTCCTAAAACGCCTTTAAAAACTGTTAGCGCTTTTAGTATGACTCATACTGCAAGCGTTGATAGTTTTTTCAAAGCGTTTTCGGACCCGGTTACATATTTCGAACTCCGTTTTTACCGGTTACATATTTCGAATTCCGTTTTTACCGGTTATATATTTCGAATTCCGTTTTTACCGGTTACATTTTTCGAATTCCGTTTTTACCGGTTATCATACACCAGATGTAAATGAGTTGAAAATGTAAATAGATGAAAGATCATTTGTTTTTGGTCTTTTGAAATTGGTAAATTGCCATAAATTTATGGCCAGAGTTATGTGAATAACAAAAAGTCAATTTTCAACTGTTCCTGAATTCTAATTTCTGTTATGTCTTGTTGAAACTGGTGGGTAATTGCCGCATACGGTGTATTTGTGCAAGGATTTGTCAATTTTGTCACACCTTGAAAGACTCGAGTGAGTCCTAGATTTACCACAAAGTTGTCACACAACTCTTGATCCGCCGTTGATAAGTCATCCGGACACATAGATTCCAATGTAAAGGCACCAACTGTGTTATCAAAACGGACTGCGTTTAAGGGGTTCGCATATCCACCAGTGAAATCGTAATTACATCTATATAACCGGTTTTACCAAAATTAAAAGATTCTACGTATATCTGCTTCGGCTCTTTTGGTCCCTATTAAGATCTTTTTTCGTCAAAACGGTCGTTTAATTATGTTGCGCCAATAGGGCCATTTAATTGACACCTAATTTTGCCAAATTATAGAATTTTAAAAGTTGGTAAAAAATGTGAAAAAATTCTCAAAATGTCTGTAGTGAGCTCTAGAAATTTTTGAAAATCCAAAAAAATTGACATTCAAAAAATTGAAGCTCGGCAGAGATTAAACCTTTATTTAGCACTTATTTATTTTTCTAATAATTTAGTTTAAACCCGTTGCTAAGAGCATCATTTTCGATCTGGTCATAAATGTTACAGGTCGAAACGGCGTCTAGACTGGAGTCGCACATTTGAACGCGCTTCCGACTGGATGCATCACACGCACATAAAGGCATTCCGGCTTCTCGGACTGTATTGGTGTCAAATTGACAGTGGCAGTTCCATGCACTCCACGGTAATAAAACCGGACATCGAATTGTACACACAAATGTATCTCGCTTTCTTTGGTTTAGCCAAATGTAATATACAGTTGTATTTGTCGTATAGACAACGTCTTATTTAAGAGAGATAAAAATAAGCCATAGTTATGGCCCATAACCACCAATTTGTTTCGAAAAAAGTAATTTGGTCATTCGACTTAAAATTAAAAAGTGGATTGTAGTGAGCTAATCCAGTATTTGTTCAAGTTCACCCTGCCACGTGACAAATTCGATTTAAGGCCTCCAAATGGGCAAAATGGCCATATTACTTTTTTTCGAAAAAAAAATGGTGGTTATGGCTTATTTTTTGGTCTTTGAGCGTCTCATTGAATTTCCGTCGTTTTTTATTTCGTATTTACTTATTTGCAAGTCACTTTTACACAAATTATAGTTTTTCGTGTAACTTACCTGAACTCAGATTTTTATATTTAAGGGGGTTAATGTTGTTGAGTAAATTCTATAATGGGACAATTGTAATTTTCCTTATTTTGTAGAAAAAATTCTAGATATATTTTTCGTTAACGCTTGATTTTGTTTTTCTTGTTTTCATTTCTTTTTCAATCCATCATTAACCGCTTCAACGATACCAGATAATTTGCGTATTTTTATAACAATTGTAATTATAATTATATTTTATGTCCGAGAGATCCTACTATGAGATAAGAGATACGAAATACATTCTCC
>SCLG01000234.1:75216-86241 GCA_004367875.1 Oikopleura albicans
TAAGTTATGTAATGAATAAGCGCTTTTCTATAAAAATTGAATCATTCAAAGATTTACGTTTCTTTCTTACATAATTGTTCTTTCATAAAATTTTCACCTAAAAAAACTACCATAATGTAATTGAATAATGATCGGCAGGTGGTCAGAGTTAATCCATGAAAGGAAAAACTGCCAAAATAAACCATATTTGACAAAAGCAAAGAAAATAACAAAGGGTACATGATCCGACCATGGCAAAGATATAAAACAAGAAAAGATAACTCTCTCCCAAAGGACAAATCTTCAAAAGACATGAGAAAATTTGGGCCAAGGCCGGTGCCATAATCTCTAGCATTGCAATTCAGATGGCCAGTACATTTTTTCATTGAAAACAAAAGAAAAACACGTGCACTTTTCACACCAAATAAGTTCAAATGGACATGTTTACTGGGGAAAATACATTTGGCGAATAAATTGTGAGATGAAAAAAGATTTTTATGTGAAAATATACCCCCACTAGGCTAGTGGCAATAGTTTTGCTACGCTGATCGTCGTTATCTTACATTTCCCGTTATATCGGTTGAGTTTTATGAAAATCGGCCGAGCTTTTCTAGATTTCTAGCGGGCGACATATAATAAGCGGACGACATAAATAAGAGAAAGCCTGACAAATCAATCGAAAGAATCTACAGAAATCTAGAAACGCTGGGCCGATTTTCATGAAACTCAGCCGGAATAACTCTAATTCTAGAATTTTTGAGGAGCAAATTTTGTAGAAAAACCGCCACAGGACTTTTGCAATCAATTTCGATTTATCAAAAATTATTTGTATTATGATTGGTTTTATTAAAATTATTAATTAAATATTTTATTATTAATTAATAACTGATTTCTAGAACGCTTTGTCATGAATTTTTTGATGGAAAATAATTATTATTTACTCATCAATGTTAGCAATATCGACCATCTGGGGCGGTCGTAAGGTCCAGATTGGTCGATGAGCGGTAGGCGGTTGGTCGACCATCTACCGTTTGTCCGCATTTGAGCTGCGATCAATTTCGGATGATTTCGAACTTTACAAAACATTTTCCATTATTTTTTTTCAACTAAAAAAAGTACGTAAAAAGGTACTGAGAGTTCAAATAGCGCGTGATTATGGTGCGGCTTCTCCAAAAATAACATTTCAAGTTAGAAGTGGTGAATCATTATTTGACTAATTCCGTAATCACGTCGGTCCCATTTACCGCGGTTCTTTGTCCGCAAAGTTTACGGGGCAAATTTGTGGTTGTCGTCGAATATTTCAAAAAAAAGTGCTTCTCAGTTTTGTATTCTCAATAAATAGACTAGTTCAATATGGTTATCATTCAGATGCGTAAAATAACTTCTCAATTTATTTTTCATATGGGATTAAAATCTGATTTTGTATTTCTAATGATCCAACAAGTTCCCAATCGTAAAAAATCACAATTACGAGATGCTATACCAATCACATCGTAACAGTGTTACGATATAGATAACATCGTTACGATATGGGAAAAGTCGTAACGATATGGCTAAAATTGTTTCGATATGAGTTCCACAAATATATCATTCTATTGTGTATTCAAGCTGGATGCAAAGCGATTTTCAAGTAGGTTAAAAAAAAACTGGAGTCCTACTGTCATTGACTGGAATCCAACCTAAAAAAAATCTTAATATTTAAAATGTGCATTATGTGGTTTTTTAAGGATTTTCTTAACCTACGTGAAAATCGCTTTGATGCACATTATCACAAACGGATAATTTACCCGATTCTTGAATAAATTTTACATATGCATTATTATTTTAGAAACGATTTTCTTCTCCGGTAATAATAAGCAGTTACAGACGCCAGCGCCGTAGGCGCTGAGCGTTTGTAACTGCATTACAAGCGCGCCTATTGGCTCATACTTTTTTATAGGCGCCTCCTATTGGCTAGCGTCCTTTAGCCATGCAAACAACTCACCGCGCTGCTTGTAATTGGGTTTTCATAAATTTCCCATGTTTTTCTTAGTCTGTTTGGATATAGACAATCGTATCATGCGCGGCCGTTTCTTATGACGTACAAATTCCAGAATATTTGAATGTTAAAAAGACTTTATCTCCGCCATAATCGGATTCTAGCCAACAATGACTTTGGCCAACAATAGTGTTACACAATAGTATATGTCATAGCCGATACCAATTGTTGTGTATTGACAGATGTTCAAACCGCTGTTTACTCTGAGATTTATTAAATAAAACACATATATTCAGTAAATTTTGCAGCGCAGCAAGCTTAAGTATGACACCGTGCGCGGCCGGCGCAGTTTACCGGCCGGTCTCTCATTAGATACCCATAGATAATAACAATTTGGTATTGCGCAACTCCTTGCTCGTGCCCTTATCATGCCACCTTGTGTTTCACATTTTACAGCTATTCCGCCTACGCCCTAGGAGTTTATCAGGCCGTCTGAGGGTTTATCAGGCCGTTTTTGAAAGACAAACGCAAAAGTAAACCAATTCATTTTGCTCTCCAAATTAAAATTAGTTGTGTGCGGTTAATGGAAGACGAGTAACGATGAACCATGTGCCTATTTTTAGCATAATAATAGCCTCTATTCGGAACCCCTAAGCTAGAACTTTGATGTACGACGGATTTCTTTATGCAAATTTCAAACGTATTTATAATTATGCGGTTGAGCTGAGCGTCTGGAATTAGAATAATTTAATCCGTGACGTCGCGCACTGCGAGGCAACGTCATCTTCTACAAATTCCCAAAATAAACATTTCAACAATCAAAATAGAACACGCCACAAAACACACAAAACGGAAAATTCAAATATTTCACTTTTTTTAATAAACGATTGCGGATAACCGTTTCCCAACGTTCCGTTTACATAGTATACCGGTTGAGTTTCATGAAAATCGGCCCAGCGTTTCTAGTATTCCGTGTCGGCATATCTTAAGATGATATAAATACCAATTTTCCCTGTTTTATGCTGAACTACGGGTTGAGTTTCATGGAATTCTTAACGTTGAGGCGTATTCTTAAAGAAAGGAGGAGCACCCTCGTTAAAAATAAAAAAGGCAAAATTGGTATTTATACTATCTTAAAACATGCCGACACGAAATACTAGAAAAGCCCGGCCGATTTTCATGACACTCAACCGGTAGTTATGCTATAAACTAAAAACCAAGCTAGTGAGTTTTGTTATAACACGAAGTAAGGTCATCCTTGACAGTTGAAATTAAAAGCTATGCTATCAGTTTATAGAAAGGGAGGGTTAAATTGTGTAAATTACCGAGACCCGGATATTTGAGATACACCACCTACCGGCCTAAAGTAACAGTCATTTGTCCCGCCTACGCACTACCTGCATAAAGTAATAGTTGCACTTAAAGTAACGGTTTTTTGTTCCGTTTTTGGGTTAACTTTAAACATATAGGCGGAACTATTACTTTAAGCAGGTTGTGCGTAGGCGAAAAAACTGACTGTTACTTTAAGCAGGTAGGTGGTGTGTATAAAAGCTACGATTTGAAAAAAACCGACTCATTTATTGTTAGTCAGACCTACACCTGGTATAGTGCACAATACAATTTATCTCGATTTGTTTATTTGCAGGCATTCAGTCAATGTTAATGTGTCGAGTTAACGCAGAAAGCGGTTAATGTACCTATAATTTCAAAAACGCGTAACACTCAAGGTTTCCACACTGTTTGGGGTCCTCGTATGCATAATTATAAGCATAATAGCTCGGCCGTTTAATGTCAATCGCTGTCACCCGTAATAAATCCGTTTAATTGTCCACAATTTTTGCAAACATCATTATTTTTTGATCGTTTTCAAATAGCATCTTAACATTTTTTATGTCGCTTTAGTAGTTTTAAGAGATTTGCTTGTTGGCCAAACATGAATTCTTGCTGCATAAGAAATTTTTGCGTAAAATATTTTAAAAGAATGTCAAAGTTAAAAAAAATATTATCGCGTTTTTGTACAATCAAAAAACGTACATGTATTCATCGATATCGAATAGAAACATTTTGTATTTGAATATCGTCAAAACGTTTTTGTATTACTGGTCGTCAGTTTGTCACCGACATCCACGCGGGCCGTACAATAAATAGGGTCGAGTACTGTTTTAAACCTACAAGTGAAATTTGCTTTTTCATATGAGATTGATTTTATTCTGTTGCAGATAAAATTCAAGACATCCAGCATTTTTACAAATACTGTTGTTCACAGTGTACCATCGTACGATATGAATATAAATAATGACACTTTTTTCCTCACACCAGTACAAGCTGTCTCTAAACTCGTTTAGTGGTTTGAGTACATAAAATAAACTTCCTTGAATTCTTGATAATTATCACGAAACTATCTGCCGGTTGATGTGCTATTTTTAAAACCTATAGTCCGGACTCCCGGATCCCTTATAGGCCATCATGAGGGCTCCAAAAAGGCGGCCCATAAGCGACACTTGACACTTGACAAAAAAACCCCATTTTATCCAATTTTATTTGTTTGGTTGTTTTCTTTAAAATGAGTTTTTTGACATTGCAGATTTAATTGATAAAAAAAATAAGTTATGAACGACCTCAAAGAAATATGAACTGAAAATTGCAGCCCATAAGAGATACACTGTACAGTACAGTCTGTACTTATTCAAATCGAAAAAATCGCGGCCCATAAAGGAGGCCCGGCTCATAAGGGAGCGGCCCATAAGAGTTCCTGGACTGTATATCAGCAGTTTTGTACACTCTTTCGTTTTCCAACAATTGTGGGTATTATAGAGCCAGTCGTGATAATTATAACGAATTTTTCCCGGGGGGTTAGAATAATAATTGAAAAAGCGGTCCTTTGGTCGGAGTTTCATTAAGCGCTGTTCTATATTCTTACTTTTTCAAAACATCAAGCATTTGAAGCTGGTATTATTTTTAGCGAATATTGTGTACCGTACACCCCATTGTATTTTTTGACAACGTAATATTTTTCAGTTAATGTGAAATACTTCCGCTGTAATGAGTGTATTTATGTTAAGTTCCTTCCGTAATTAATACTATTGGTGACTGAACGTCAAACAACGGTTGGATCAATGAAACGCCGGTAACGCTCAGTGCTTTTGTATTATGAAAATTAATAATATGAAGAAAATGGTGTTCCGTTTTCTTGCGCGTTTTCATGAGAGGAAATACAAAATCAACGTTAACGCCTCCTTATTGTGTTATTGTTTCACCCAATTGTCCCAAAATGAATTTTAAATGTGTTTAGGATTGGGGCTCGACATAATGGGCTCATTATTGGACTCGGTTTACGCCATCAAAAAATTCTATAGCTAGGCTGAGCTCGGCACAAGAATAAAAACCCAATTTTCAAAAAATCAAAGTCATGAAGCTTTGGAGGTCAACCCTTCTTTTATTTTTTACGGATAGTTTTCTTCCAGAGACCTTATCTAGAAAATCGGAAAAACACGATTATGTGCTTAATTAATTTGCTTCGTTTACAGGATAACGAATCGAATATATTTAAAATTGTATGACAAGTTCCAAATTTTCGATCTTTGTCAAATTAGAAATTTTTCTCAATTTTTTGTCAAATTTTAAATTTGAGTTTTTCTCAAGTTCAAGGCTTTTTGAGACATGAGTTATTAGACATCAAACCCAATCAATCTGTTACCGGAATATTTGTCTTTAATTTATAAAAACCAATCTATTCAAATTTATAGTAAATTAAATCCGCTTAAGTAAGTAATTTGGAGAGAAAATTTTGTAAACAACGCATAAGTCCCCTTCTTAAAAGGGTGTTTTATCTATATAATAATATTATTTCATAATTCAGTATTTCATAATTCCCGATAATTTTTCATAATTTTGCACCATTCCTTATAAATTTTACTTGCGATAGATATTTGTCGACTCGACATGGTCCTATTAAATAGTCAATTTGATCCTAAAAATAGACTTGATCCAAAATTTTAACCTTTTCCTTATTTTTAACACATCCAAGACCTCTAGAAATTTATATGAAGAGTTTATTGAGGCTCAATAAAAAGTAATTTCTGAAGTACAAAACAAAAACAAAGGAAAAAGGCCTAAACAGGTATCGGCTTATTTCGCACAAACTTTACTTTGGAGAAAAAAGTGTACCCACCCTAACAATATATAGTAAAATAAATGTCTATATAGACAATAGCGCTTGTTATTATTTCTTTTCCACTCATCTATTCTGTTCCAGATTCCGGCCACTCGTGAAAATTCATCCAAGATCATCTTCAAAATAGATTCAAAGTTTTTTGTGAAAGACAAAAGACACATCCGGGCGGATCATCCGACTGTTTTTACATTGACAATTGGATGTACCGTTTCAAGCTTGAGAAAATCAAACCCAAATAATATATTTTTGTAACTACAGTCCTTACTTTCAATACGGACGTTTGTAATTCTCGAAAATAGCGTCCGTATTGGGGTAAATGGACATTTTTTCATAAAAAGCGTCCGTATTGAAAGAAAGCGTGCGTATTGAGAGTAAGCGTTTGTATATCTTTATATTACATCTTGTATATAATGCATGACAAAGTGTTCATAAAACTCTTGAACATACAATGCTCCATCCCTTAACGGCCACCCCCGTAATTGCTACCAATCCCTTAACGGCCACGATTTTTGGGCCGTGATGGTGGCCGTTAACTCTCAGGGGGAAGGAGTTTTTGGGAACCCGTAGGGGGGAAATGCGTGTAAATAACCACGCACTTAAAAAATTGACAATAATTCGGAATAATTCAAAAAACGGGTAAAGTCAAGTTGTAGAGCTCGTCAAGTTGTAGAGCTCGTTAAACTACNTACGCAAAAAATAACACCGTCAATCGAATTTTCTCGAAAAGTTGAGGGGGGTCACCAATACCCGTTTTGTCCTACGGGGCCTCCTTAAATCGACGAAAAACCCAGTTGCGTGTCTATTTACACGCACTTCCCCCTGTGAGTTAAGGGAAGGAGCACTGTAAATTACATTATGCCTTAACGAATTTGGTTATGGGCTTACTTTTTTGATTTTCGTCGAGAAATATTCGTTTCAAAGCATTATTTGAACATTCCTTAAATCCAGAATGAGTTTTGCTGCTGTTTGTTTTTTCGAGAAATTCAAACAATGTGCCACTGTTGCCCCTCCAAGTACATTGTTCGTTATTTGCAAGTTAAATCATTCGACCAGTGCCAAGACGGATAATCTTGAAAAACTATTTTTTTTTCGGATTGAAAGGCGGCAGATGGGCATAGTTGCCGCAGCTGGAATTATGATTTTTTGGTTTTCTATTCTGTTTCAAGTGTGCGAATTTAAAAAAAGTTACGGAGAAAATCACATAATTCTAAATTTGTTTGAGTATTTAAGTGGTTTTTCNCGTCGAGAAATATTCGTTTCAAAGCATTATTTGAACATTCCTTAAATCCAGAATGAGTTTTGCTGCTGTTTGTTTTTTCGAGAAATTCAAAAATGTGCCACTGTTGCCCCTCCAAGTACATTGTTCGTTATTTGCAAGTTAAATCATTCGACCAGTGCCAAGACGGATAATCTTGAAAAACTATTTTTTTTTTCGGATTGAAAGGCGGCAGATGGGCATAGTTGCCGCAGCTGGAATTATGATTTTTTGGTTTTCTATTCTGTTTCAAGTGTGCGAATTTAAAAAAAGTTACGGAGAAAATCACATAATTCTAAATTTGTTTGAGTATTTAAGTGGTTTTTCATTATTCTGATGTTTTTTGTTCAAAAGTGATGACCTGCATTTCTATGTTTCGTGTATTTTTCATGTGGTTCTTCAAAAAAAAATATCGTCGACTTATTATTCGTGTCGCAAAGGGTCCAATGATTTGACTCAAATCGTAACCTTCAAAATTAATTGGTTATTTTGTGGGATTTTCATTATGATGAGCTTAACTCTTGGGGCTCACTGTGTGACGATTCGTCACTGATGATCGTCACACAACGGCCTATTTGCCCTCATATCGTTTACCAAAATTTTCATCAGAACGGCCTAAAATCAAAAATTGCTAATAGACGGGTCAAAGCAAATTTGATGGAGAAAATTTTGGAAAAAAAATCGGAGATAATTTTTTTTTCAAAAATCTTCCTGAGATGACTTTGGAAACATCTGACGATTTTTTATTTGTCTAGATAGATTTCTAGGGGTTAAGAACTTTCAGCATTGTATTATAATACTAATTTGTGTTCCTTTAATAACAAGTTTTTCAAAAAAATTGATTTTCTTGAAATTAACGCAAAACTTATTTGCTGAATGTCGCGGCTAGGTCTAGCTACCGGATGGTTTTCGGCCAAAAATACTTCAAAAGCAAATATGCTGTTTTTGCCCAAAAACTCAATTGTTCAAATTCTCCGATTATTTCTTTTATTTTTGTCCATTTTTTGTGTGAATTTAACAGTTTTGGATCGCAAAAACTACAATTTCCAAATTTGCTTTCTGTCAGACAATATTGACAAATTGGTGTAATGAATAGCAGATTCCGATTAACTGAACACATAAAATCACTTATGGATTTTGCAAAGGGTCGAGTGGTTTCGGAAATTTACCATCGGAGATCCCGTTTGAACACAAAAAAACTAAATCTCATAGACTCATATGATGGATTTCATTTGATTTCATGCGATTCATACGAAAATATTATATCTGTAGAGCTCGATTATTAAACAAATATTGTCATTTATCTTTAACAGAAATAGCCTAAACCACCTGAGAGGTTATCTTACCAAAGTTGGGTTATCTTACCACTTTTTTGACCAAAAGTTTTGGTCCAAAACGTATCGTGATTTCCAATTATTAAACTAAACGCCCGGACGGGTTATCTTACCAAAGTTGGGTTATAAAGGTAAAATAACCCCTCAGGTGGTGCATTAGTAATTAATAGAGATTAAGAAATTGTAACTACCGCCTACGGGTTTATCCGGCCACTGTGGTTTTCCGAAACTGGCCCGCGGGGCCGGATAAACCCTGTAAAATATGAAAAAAAGTCGCCCGATAAGCGCACGAGCGGGAATTGCGCCTAATAAAAAAAATACCAATTTTATATTGTATACCAATTCTCATTGTAAGACCGGTCGTATAAACCAACGAGTGGGCAATTTCTAGATCCAATCATATTACTCATTGTAACGCCCTCATTGAGCACCAACACACGCTGATTGACTAAGGGAATCTGAGCGCGTTTTCTCGATTAGCCTCCTTCTCGGTCATCGTAATTATGCAATTCGCCATATGATATCCTGAAAAGGATGAGTTTTTTGTACAGAACAATCCTCGACTGCAACATGCTCTGGATTTTGCGCTTTTGTACGTTTCAAAGAGGATAGTATCAATTGGCGAATCGCCTTTCTACGACGACCGAGAGGGAAGCCAATCGAGAGAGCATGCTCAGATTCCCTTAGCCAACCACCGTGCGTGTGGGTGCTCAATTGAGACATTAATGCATTGTGCATTTTTAAAGTCAAAAACCCAATATTCATGAGGTCCGGGCGTTATAATCGCAGTAAATTGAACTAGCAATACCTTACAGATAAGTTTAAAAATCATAGTTTGGAGAAAAAAATGAAACAATTTCCGTATCAATATTCAAAGACCGAAAAAAAAATTGGGGAAAAAGTGGATAAGC
Organism: Oikopleura albicans; assembly: GCA_004367875.1. Taxonomy (NCBI): domain Eukaryota; kingdom Metazoa; phylum Chordata; class Appendicularia; order Copelata; family Oikopleuridae; genus Oikopleura; species Oikopleura albicans. Next base: position 84,848 of record SCLG01000234.1, read on the forward strand.
CCGCAGGCCGTGTATATGTTTTCAAATTTTCAGGTCCGCCTGGATTTTTTTTCAATTTCAGCTGAAAATCGCTAATTCAATAAGACAACAAAACAATTACCTTTTCAGGTCATTTTACTACATTTTTAACAATTACAAGCGTTCAAAAACAAAAATATAAACATTTTGTGTGCCGTTTCTGCCCTCGCACGGCATTATTATTTTTCAGCGTAGTAGACCAGTTGACAAGCAAATTTCGAATTCTCCGGATCTTTAAAATATATACATAAAAAGAATTATAAAGGCGAGTTCTACTTTTTATGATTCGTACAATGAGAAAATGTTCGAACATTACATTTATTTAAATTCTCTTGATAACGTTTACGTAAATATGGTATTTTATAGTTTTTGTATGGTCGTAATTACACGTTATATGTTCAAGCAGCCTCACATGTATCAACAGCAAAGTCACCGAGAACTTCTTTGTGTGTCTTTCTCGTACGATATTTTATTAAACTATGAATATGAAATAAAACAGATCAAAATGCTCCCAAATCGAACCACATTAGTTATACACCGCTGAGTTATAATTTGGCCCCTACAGTGGTGTCTAGACATGCCTTATCTGATAAAAAAAATAATTGTTATTGCACGCGACTTAACCGCTGTTTTGCAATTTTTGGCAAAATTTTGCCATGATAAGCTGTGACTCAGTTTACTTTTTTGGATTTAAAAACGCCAAGCTAGGTCAGTTTTGTCAATATGAAATTCTGAAAAACGGACATGAAAGCGTAATTTTGATTTTACATACCTTATTCTAATAATTGTGCAAGAATGCAATACACCACCTGGCTACGGAACTTAACAAAACGTTGGGGAAAAAAGTGTTAAGTTCCAGGCATTTTGTTAAGTTTAGGTCACCGTGCGTAGGCGGAGATGCCGAAAAACGTTTAGAAAACTGTTAAGTTTAAGGAGTTTAGGGTTTTTTCTAAACAGACAAAACTGTTAAGTTGCAAGCACTTAGGCTTTTTTTCTAGATTTAGCTTGAATTTCAAAAAAAAACTAGATAATTTCCCCTAAAAAATGACACTAAAAACATTTGACAATTGAGAAAAAAATCGATATTATAAAACTTGTGGAACAAACGTCCGAAAAATTCTTTCGAAAATTGTTAAGTTCCGGGCATTTTGTAGTGCGTAGGCGGAAAAATTGACGGGAGATGACTGTTAAGTTCCAGGCATTTTGTTAAGTTCCGGGCATTATGTTAAGTTTAGGGGCGTTCCGTAGCCAGGCGGTGCACCGCGGTGTATGTAGTGCAAATGTTTGAAAAAAAAACTGCTGAATAACTGCCTAGGCGATGACTACAACATACTGTGCAGTTCTTATTACACCGCTTGAGGGTTTATCAGGCCCCC